>JXSR01S027406.1:33012-45880 GCA_000969725.1 Ophiothrix spiculata | reverse complement strand
AGTAAGTGAACAATAAGAAGTACATGAAGATTAATTAATATTAAAAACTAGTACAGGCAGCAATGCACTATGGTAGATATCACTGTGGGTAGATATTATCATAGCCTAACCAGTCTGTAGTTCACAACAATTAACAGAAAAAGAAGAGGTGCATGGGCATCTTAAACATATGACAATCATGCATCTTGCTCTTGAAAGATGAAACACCATTTTTGATGATGTCGGCAATTATCTATTAAGTTTTTTCAAAACATAAACTGAAGAATTGATAAAAGTCAAGCCTGTGGTAACCGTTCTCGATAACTGTATTACGAAAGAATGGCATGGCAATTACAAGCTGGAATTGAGGGTTATCCTGAATCGCCCGTCTATCCTGTCTTTTTCTGTGAATTAATCTTAAAATGTTTGACATTTCCACGATCAATTTAAACAATTGCTTATCCTAAATTATAATTGAACCAAATGATTGGATTTTTCAAGACATTCTTAATGTCATGTCTTAAACTTTCTTAAGATTTCCCCACGTAATTGATATGGGTGGTTTAGGTAATTCATAATTAATGCAGTATGATTATTACAAAGGATATTTAAGGCGATTAAATTTTACAACAGAAAATTTGCTGGAAATTCTTATTATCATGACTATTGAGTCTTAATTTTTTTTTTGCTGCCTATTTTCACCAGTTTCTTGAAAAGTGTTCGGTCGCAAAGTCATTTTTTTTTTGGGGTGAGCCATCTCAAATTATGGTGAATCATGGGAAATCCCTTTAATTCCACACGGGGTTAAACTACGCGGGAATTAACGCATCTAGTTTATGAGCGCTGGAAGTTCGCTCACTGCAATTAATGCTGAGTGTCACCACATAAAATTTTCTACAATTGGCTCTTTATCTGAATACTGATAAAACAAATTCAATGCAGAAAACTATGAATTGTAATCCGATAGACAACAGAAGGTGAAATTCAATGCTGCCTTTTGAACCCAACGTTGTCGAAATCTGCTAACACTTCTGGATCCTCTTGAAATCACTTTAGCAGAATGGTTATACATATTCCATTTCGTGCCATAAAATGTATTGGGAATGGAAATATGACTCCTGACCTGTTTTTACAGCTAAAGATAAAGTTCAAGTCGGATATTAGTACGAGTAAATGCTTATTTGAATGCATTATCAGCTATGAGCTTCCAGGTTTTTATCCATTATTTGAATTCTGAATTTGAATCAGCTCTCTTGTATTTCATTGGTATTGAAGTTTGTTCAAATGCTCTTAGCTTTTTAAAATGTTGATCATATTTCCAAACAAATGAAAGGTTCCTACGCAACCTAAATCAAAGACATTGTGCAGAACGAATACAAATGAAAATTTTGTGAGTTGTAAAATAGTCCGGGCATGAAGTGAAACCTTCTGCTCCTACAACTACTCGAAATCTCGCCATGGAAGTGAGCAATGTGTAATCTGTTACGTGCATGGCATATTTTGTGCAGGAAATCTTAGCATCAAAGAAGAAAGTCGCAGTAAAGAAATATACTTAAGTACAAAGAAAGTTCCATTTTAGGTTTTACAGCGCAATGTTTAACTGCATTCAGTGGTAAGATTTTTAGAGATTGTAAAATGTAATCGCGAATAAGCAATATTATTTTGACGAACTTTGAGGATACAACAAACCTGATATGCTATATGATATATGAAATGGTTAAAGGGGCATTTGAAAGGTTGTAAGGTAAAGACTTTGTATTCTTGATTTTTATTTTAAATCCTGCAGAATCAGTTTAAATTTTAAACAAACACCTCCTTGCAAGTGTTCATATCGTTTTGTTGTATAACCATGCCGAGCGTGAAGCTGATGTTGTCTGTTTTTATGCTTTTGAGTAGAGCAATACAATTTCATCAGCCAAGTACGTGAGTTTCCATCACTTGAACCTGTAATGTAAAGCAAAGGTTTTGAATTCGCTTGCAGATGCTGTTATAAGTGGGACATCGGATATGTCGATATATTAAGCGTTTTATAATACAACGCGCCTTTACCATTCAAAAGTTCCGATTAAATAAAATCAAAATATTAAGCGTGCCATTAGGGCTTTCCGTGTTAAACTAATCT
This sequence comes from Ophiothrix spiculata, assembly GCA_000969725.1. Lineage (NCBI taxonomy): Eukaryota > Metazoa > Echinodermata > Ophiuroidea > Amphilepidida > Ophiotrichidae > Ophiothrix > Ophiothrix spiculata. Next base: position 43,779 of record JXSR01S027406.1, on the reverse strand, counting down.
AACAACTTCAATCAATTCTTTAAGTATTCTTGAAAGTGCCATAGTTAAAGCTTTTTCGCTTTGTAGAGTATTTTGTTTGTATGTGGTTGAGTAAATATTTGTAGAAAGATTGATTCTAATTCTTATGGTCTAGAAATGACACCACACATCTTAGTAGAGATTAAAATAATAAGCGTGCCATTAGGGCTTTCCGTGCAACTAACCTAAAAACTTTGATCAATGCTTTCTTTTAGCATTCTTGAAAGTGTCATAGTTAAAGCCTTTTCGTTTGTAGAGTGTTTTTATTTTTTGAATAAATTTTCAGAAAGACGGATTCTACATGTAGTTCTTATGGTCTGGAAGTGACACCACACATCATAGTAGAGATGATCAATCTTACTCAACAAATCTGCTCAAAATTTTAAGTGTATACAACCCTATATCTGAAAGGATGCTGCAAACACAAATTGTTGCAACAGTCAATATTATTTTTATTTTCTCAGAGAAAAAAAATATGTTTTTATGACTAACTGCAACACACAGTAAAGTGTTTTTTTCCTTATTTCTTTACAACATATTCAAGTCATCATTGGCGGCTTTAATGTCAAATATGGATCAGACTGGGGATCTTGGATTGGCATACGTGTAAAATATGGTCAATAGAAGATGAAAAAGTAGCAAATCCATTGACAGGGGTTTGTCAAGCGCACATTCTCGTTCTGACAACCAGCTTGTTCTTGCCATCATGAAACGCAGTCTAACAAGCAAAGCAATACCCAAGATGACAACCAAAATAAAAACATCAGAGAATATTTCAAAGTAACAATTTGTGGCATACCGTATTACATTCCACAGACATGATCCATCTTGAAGGAGAAGACTTATGGATCAGTATTAAAAACAGTTTTAATGAGACGTCAAAAGAAGATCTTGACAACAAAACGAACCAAAGGCTCTCAGTAGTATATAGTTTTCGAACTGTGTGATCAAGTCCCGTGTTACATTGACTACCACAATGCACACAGTGAGTTGCAAGAACAAATATGTGCAGCAATGAAAACACAATGGATCCCCATGCAACTGTGCAAGATAGTTCGTCTTCTCCTGATTCTCTACCATATCTCGAAAAGCGCAGTGAGGGTCAAAAAAACCTTACCAAGTGGTTTGAGACTCAAACATAGATAAGACAAGCTAAGCATGCACCCTAACTCAGAAGACATTTTTAACTTACACTTGAGGAAATGGTAGATGGCCAAAGATCAAAAGGTAGACCGCCCAAACGTTGATGTGACAACATCAAATCTAACTGAGGAGCAAGACGTCTGAAACATGATAAGGGAACGAAAATCAGATTTTATTAATCATTTCACTACAATTGGTAACAATAGTTCACAACATATTTTCGCAAATGACCTATGTAGAATACCAATAAGATTAAAAAGGTACAAACCTCAAATGGTACAAAAATAGTTGTCCATATCGTTTTTAATATATTAGATATTCCAATTAACTGTAACCTGAATTAAGTTATCTTAAGTACTTCAATTACTATTCATTTTTTTGATATCTATACATGTAGATGTAGATGGTATTTATACATGTATATTCAATAAGTTAACACTCGTCTAACCAAGCCATTTTTTGTAACACGTCTAACCAGGGAGGGGGTTGTTACAACCACCCCTGAATTTTTTGAACGGAACCCCCCTATGAACTTGGTTTTGCTATCAATAGATAGGTATGGTCCTCCCGTATCCAACGATACCAAGATCATAAAAATCGGCCAAGGCGTTACGTAATTATGACGTCATAAAGGTCGAAAATCGGAAAAGTCAGAATTTTGGCAAAAATGGCCACAAAAATCTTTTTTTTTCTAAATAACAGAATTTCATTGGGTTTTTTTTTGCATATAACGGAGGGAAATAGCAATTCTAACATATCTTGCAAGTTTCAACCTCATAGCATGCGTATTTTTTTTTTTTTCAAAATGGCGATTTAAAATGGTCGAAAATGTCGCCGGGTTGCAACCCCCCTACACCCCAACTTTGACGGCCTACCCTAACCCCACCTTAACACTCGTCTAACCAAGCCATTTTTTGTCTAACCAGGGAGGAGGTTGTTACAACCACCCCTGATTTTCATTAATATGACCGCAAAGGATGTAAAAGATATTACCCGAAAGCCTTGGGTCGGTTGCTTTTGCGTTTTTATGCTGCGGGGAACCCCCCCCCCCTGGTTCCTGTGTATACAATGTTGTTTTTCCGGCGCCATACAACGTATCACTTCATCAAACTTGAATCTAGTCACTTCAGTGTGTCAGATTTTATTTCGGTTCATAAATAAGAGTGCCTATGACATTCATTTCTATTGAAAACGTAGATATTTGTATAATGTTTTATACTTTAAATATATGATAAACAAACTATTCAGCACTTTGCATTTTTATAGGAATAAAGAGAGGGATAAAATGTTTAAAAATAGATGAGAAGTGAATAATCTCTAATTATTTGTATTAGACTGTACCAGGTGTGTTCATTCAATTATATGACTACTTTGACGCAGGATTTTGATAGCTTTTATATTTGTTCATTTATTTATTTTAAAATCTTAATCTGTTATTTTTGTACGTTTATTTACCTAATAACAGGTCAGTTGATCCGTTTTGTTAGATAGTAATTAGTATAAATTGATATTTTCCCGGTGTTGTAAAAAACAAAATGTTTTCTCAACTAATGTAATCAGGGGAAATTTGTATCTTAAAACAATTTGTTAGAAACACTAAAATCTACTTTTAAAGTGCATCGTATATTCCCTGAATCATCAGAAGTGCGTTTTCTAATGATACAAACAATAACTTGTCGGAGTCAAATTGACGATACATTTTGTCGCCACTGATCTGCTTTGGTTGTATATCATTTAAATGATACTTGAACAAGGCGATAATTTTCGAAAGTTAGAAATATAATTCGCAGAAGGCTGCAATTATAATTACATTATGCTTACTCTTTTTACCTTAATTTTTATGAATGGATATTGACACAATGTGAATTCTGATTGTATTTGATATTTTAAAGTTATGAATAATATATAGACCATGGTATGCAAACCGCTTGTCCGATGACTTGTCCTAGAGGGAATATTGGAATGAAAAGAGGAAATATCTATCTTGGACACACACAGGGAGACTATTGGTAAACGATGCATAATACGGGATGGTACAATTTGTGACCCCACTTCCGTGACCCCACTTTTATGACCCCACTTTATTCTACGCATTTTTAAAATCATCCGAGGTCATTAAGGTTGCCTTAAGGGGGTCGAAAGGGGTCAAAGGTCTCAAAATGCTTCGATTGACCTGAAATTTGATATGGATGTACTTTAGTACTTTACTTTTGTTTTATGTACTTAATTACCTGGGATGATTTTTAAAATGTGTTTATGTTGCTCAGGATGTCCTAAAATACACCCATATGAAATTTCAGGTCAATCAGAGGATTTTAAGAATTTGAATTATAGATAAACTGCGCATATGCGACTTAAACATATCAATATAGAAAATACTTTAATATCTATTGATATGTAGAGGCTTGCTCCAACTATTCAAGAGAGCAGATGGGCAATTCTTAATTATTAATGGAATAATAATTTCTTACTGCAAATGATGATCTTCAAGCGTGATTTAAAAGGTTAACTGAATTTCTAAAACTCAAAGGACCTTTAACTCTTACTGTGCTGGAGAAGCATCGGATTTCACACCACGCCCTATTATCGGATTACAATTTCCTGTATATTGTGCATTATTACAAGCTACAAATTCTCATTAGTGAGATTTCAGATTTATTAGCATCATCTTACGGGCCTTATGTATAAATCTTGGGTATGCGCAAAGAAAACATTCTCTACGCTCACAACATGCTTGGCTATTTACCAACTTAAACCATGGAATAGGCATTGCAATTCAATGCTCATTTTAATATGTTATGTCCGACAAATGAAGATAGAATTATAGCACAATATGGAACAACATTGATTCATTATATTCAAAACGCAGAGTGAATTATGATTTCACACTTCTTATAGAATAGGCATGCATCATTTCTCTGATATATTTATTTACTCTACCAGTGAGATGCATAAAGGTACGTATTTTCTATATGTTCCAATGCAAACACGGTCAAAAATCTATCTTCTCGTATGTGCTCAATCTGAACATAACTCGACACATAAAGTGTTGAATTCAATCGGAGCAATATGGCATGTCAATGTTCAAACATCATTTCTGCAATACCCACATTACCATCTCAGCTCATATTTTGTCAGCTTATAAAACCTTAACACTTGCATGCCTCTTTGAACTTGGGATATTGCTGTTTAACTGTGAATTTAGCACCCCTTGTGAGCAACTGACGAAACATTTTGGTAACTTGTATGTGAGTCACATGTTATGTAAAGATGCTGAATCTTATAGAATTGCAATTATTAAAAGGAATCTCAGCTTAAAATATTCGTTTAGGTGTTTATTCATCCGCCATGATAGCCGATGCTCTCTTTAAACGGTAAACAGTCTTACTGAAATTTCAATTCTCAAAAATTTGATTAAAAGTTAATAAAATTATTGGTAAATGTAATACCGTATTGTACTATAATAGTGAAATAAATGTGAAATTTAACATATCTGTATTTGATTATATTGCAATTAGTAGAATAAGAACATTACAACTTAATGAACAAAATATCTAACTTATATTTAACACCATATATTTGAAACATTTTCCCCTTTCAATTTTTATTTGAGGACAGATTTGTAGTACAAATCATTGTATTTGTAGTTAAGTTGTAATCTTTGTAAAATCTATCAGTTTGATATTCAAAACTCTAAAGATAATCATTTACAGGGACGAGTGCTTAATGATCTAAATCAGCATATTGCTAGATTAATGATCTGGAAATTATGACACCACAAATATTATTGCCTTTTGCATGCAATAATGCTTTTTGTTTATAAAGAAAATGTAAATGTTGAGACCAAAACACAGGAGATTTAATTATCAAATGATTGTCAATATGTATTCTTATAAATTGATTGAAAAGAGTTGAAAATTCAAGTGTAGTTGTTATTATAAAATATAAACTAAATAATAATAAACATAGCAAATGTTGATCTATGATATGTATTCCATGTGTATGAAACATATCCAAATAAATGAGGTGATTTGAGTGATTTTAGGGGAAATTTTACTGAAGGGACTTGACGCGAAACGTGTTTGAAATCAGACTACAACCGACACAATGGTAACACCAAATTAGTCATCGTAGAATAGTAGATAGAAGTAGATATAGATGATGACACTTTTAACACTTCTTGTTCAAGCAGGTCATATAATGGCCTTGCTTGTTACCGAAAGATATTATGAAAACAGCAAATACACATGACTTTATTTATTTATATTGTCAACCATTACTTCAGAATGTTTAGCATAATGTGCATTTATTTTATTAGAAGATGCATCCTGTAAATTTGAAAACAACAACAACAACAACAACAACAAAGAAAATCATAACTCAAACTAAAGCTATGGTCACAATAATCGTACGATCAGCTTACGAGCATTTTTTAGTCCATCTAATAGGACCACACGACGCCCTCGCTGCTCGCTTTACTCACTGCTCGTGGTCCTTTTAAACGGACTAAACACTGCTCGTAAGCTGATCGTATGATTATTGTGAACATAGCTCTAAGCTGTGGTCACAATAGGTCGTACGGTGCTCGTAAGACCGATTAACAATGTTTATTTGACCACTTCGTAAACATTCGTACGAACGTCTTGCGGTGGTCTTACGAAAGAGTGTTTACTCATAATCAGTTCGCAAGGTCGCACACATTTCTGACTGTGTTCGTGCGATAGACTTGTGACAATTTAGTCAATAAAGTACAAGAATAAAGCATGGAAAGGGGGAGACAACACTAAAAATAGAGAGAAAAAAAAGGGGTATTAAGAGCAGATGTAGAATTACAGAAAGAGAAAAGAGTAGGGTAAAAGTAATTTTACGGCACAAAATACCGTCATTACAACAAATTCCTCGCTTAAGAAAAAAAAAGGGGGGGGGGATGACATCATATTCAAATTCTCCATGGTGCCACTATCGCAAAGCATACTCGCACTCAATACTTTCAACTTCTAGTACGGTAAGAGTACGGTATTCAACCCCCTGAAATTAAAAATCAGTCGCAGTGCCTATCCTCGTTGACATAATCAATGACTAGTAATGTTTGAGAAAAGCATACCAATGGCTCCTACGAGCCATTTGGTATGTTCACCGACCATGTCAATATCAACATATAAAGCAATTGTGATTACTATATCCTTATCCCAGAGAAATGATTAGCACGTCTCTGTCAACTTTCACATTAAAAAGCATTCATTTGAATAGGAATTACAATGGCAAAGCTCTTACGTTGTTCGTACGACAGTCGTGCGAACGCCGTACGAACGTCGTGCGGCAATCGTATGCAGGTATTCGCAAGGCACTCGTAGCAAGATATTGAACATGACAAATAATCAGGCTGCGAGCTTAAGAACTGTTTTTGATCGTACGATGTTCTGGGGTCGTTCGTACGACGTTCGTACGAATCGGTCAAAACAACTGATCGCAGCTTGTTTGTAAGGCGTTTGCGACCAGTCGTAAGGGTATTTTTTAATCTGTTTTAAAAACAAAGCTCATTTTCGTCAAGAGGAAATACATCTATTAACATTGCCCAGAAAAGAAATTTCATAAAAATTAACATTTGTCAGATATTTGTAAAAATATATACCTATTCTTGCGAACGCCGTGCAAACGTCGTACGAGTCTTTTGATCGTACGATCATTGTGACAGTAGCTTAAAATTGAGTACCTTACTATATAACAACGCATAACATGACAACATGACAAAAGCTGAATTTTGCTTGGAGGAAAAAATGAAACCCTTTCATGTAATACATGTACCTGTAATATTTATGAGCTGTCATCACTGAATCCTTGGTGGAGAAGTGCATTCATCTCGATGCTACATGTATGAAAACTTATTCAACCATTGTAAATCAAATTATAGATTCACACCGCTTCGCTTTTCTGATGTTACTGATAATTGTTTCCATACCTAAACGCATCAGAGGAGGTTTTCACAATATCCCACGATGCAATGCAACATTGCACAATATACCTTCAAATCCAATTCAACTTCTATACTTCTGTACAGGTTTCTGATGTTATTGAGGTGTCAGCAATGTGGTTAAGCACTGGGCTATTGTGAAAAGAAACACATCCCTGGAAAGATATGAATGAGTACTATTCAATGGAATTCTCAAATTCCTAAGAGCCCCTTGTCCAGAAAACCATTATTGCCTATTATATCTAAGTGTATCAAAATAATGCATTGTGGGATATTCTGAAAACCTCCTCTGCAAACGCATGAAGTCTGACCAGATAAAAGCTTATAAATGTTAACAGTATAACATCATTTATCTTATAGACGTTAAGCTTAAAGTTCTTTCTAATACAATCAACAAATTTTGACACATAGAATGTTGAATTTAATCGCAGCAATATGGCCTGTCAATGTGCAATTTTCTTGAGAATGTAATTTTCCAGCTTGTGAAATCTTAAAACTTGTATGCCACCTTAGGTCACGTGGGATATAACGCTTATTGTGTATTCAACATCCCTTATTATCAACTAACAATAAGGGATGTTAAATACACATGATAAGTTTTTATATATGTTGTATCATATGTTGTTTAAAAAAATATACTCTCTATATGTGTGTATAAAACCTCTCTGAAAATTTAATTCTCCTATTTGATAAAATAAGATTTCAAAAATATAAAGTAAAAATAACGGAAAAGTAAACAGATATAATTACGAAATGCCTTTTTGTTTGATAGCTGAGGTAAAACAAATATTGAGATTTAAATGGTTCTATCTACTTCCAAAACGATATTAACATAATGTAGTAAGGAAATATAACGGATTCTTTACATTTTCATAATTAATTTGGAAAAGGTATGATACGACTAAAACTGTTGTCCTTTGTATGAGGTTCGTTCTTCAAGCGTCTTTGAAAGTCTTTGCAATTTAAATAATGAGACTGCGCTTTATATTATATGTATGGAAGAGTTAAAAACTTTAGTAATTTCTGTAAAAAGAAATTATCAAAGGAACCTGACTTAAACGTGTCTGTGATCAGTTAACACAAAGGAAGCAAATGGAAATGACAACAAACGACGCACCCTTTATGCTAAATCAGAAAATCTGAATTGATTGATGATACTTTCAGCACCATCCAATCAAAACCTTAACAAATCTTGAATAGTGTGCGAAATTGATATCAATGACACGCCTAAAGGATGAAAGCAAGGAGGTGGCTCTTTGAAATAATTTATTTAAAGAGTGGAAAAAACGTGGTCCTTTTTTGCGGCGGATACTGTAATTCTATTGGATTTATCTTACATCTTACGATAATCGAGTAACGTTGTTTAATGATCTGTATCAACATATTGCTAGATCAAATGAGCTGTAAACTTTAACACCATATTGTTTTTGTAATGCAATATGGTACTTGTATACAAAGCAAATGTTATTTTAATATTAAGGTTTGGGTGATTTTGAATTTGGTTTCCATGTAAATATCTGTGCGCGTTTCAGATTAATTATAAAAATAGGTTTAAAATTGGATTTTGAATTACGTTTCATCATAAAAAATTGAGATAAACAGAAGAAAAAAGAAATAACCGTATATTTGGATATTTGTTTCATTTGGTATACATTCATATAAATCAACATTTTCGAGTTTTGGGGATCTTTTCTCAGGAAACCTGACAAGAAACACTTTGAAACCATACCACGATTGATAAAATGGTAACAACAAAGAGTATACATTTTATATTAGTCATAAAAGTAGAATTAGATTGATTACACTTTTAACACTCATTGTTCAACAGCATCTAACATAAATGGGTTTGTTTAATGACCGAAAATATTATACATCAATCGCTTATCAGATACTCTTTTATTTCTTGGTTTCTATTGTCATTCGTTTCTCAAGAGTGATATCATTTTTGTATTTTGGATTACATTGTTACAAGCAGCGTCCCATTGATTTGAAAAAAAGCCCATTACAGATCAAGTCATAATACTGAAAGAATAAAAATCAACAAAGTTACAGGGAAAATCCCCGTAGATTTAATCACAACAACGCATCATAGTAACACGCTGTATTCTGGTCACAAGAAATATAGTCATCACTTGATATCTTGAGAAAAGTGCATCCATCTACTTATACAGAAACCCAATCAACCATAGTAAATCAAATTGCGCATCCAATTTCATCCAAACCAATTTCTTTGCTTATGCTAGTGATAATTGTTTCCATACCTAATAAACGTGGTCTCCAAAAGTTAACAGAATAACACCAATTCAAGATTTCCATTTTATATGCTATCAATTTGATGAGCACTGATGATCAATTGTTTTATCATTATTTTAATCCTAACAATTAATATAAGCGACAAAATACTGTGCAAATCAAACTGACGAATTAAAAGTTTCTTAGGTAGATTTATCATACTTTTTCCATATTCATCAAATCACATTTTACTCGTAATTTATACGTATCAGCATGATCAGTAGTGATTTATTTTGAAAGCATTCTTATCTAAGAAAACTGAACTGCAAAGACGTTTTATTGCTAGTGTGTTCAAATTTATCATATTCATTAGAATAAGATAAAACATACTTTAATCAAGATGAACAAAAAAGACAATTGCCAAAAATACACAACATGATGTCATTAATCATGAATATTTATTAATTAAATGCAAATGTATAATCTCTCTTATGTAAAAGTGCCGAAAAAATTAGCAATGAACATTATTTGTAAATTAATTTACTGTGATACACAGAAGGATTGCATTGTGTAATTACACCCTGTTTATTCATAAAATTAGAAGAACAAATAGGTTTTTTTTTCTACAAATCAATGAAGTAGCATTGAAGAATCAGCCACTGAATAAATTGTGGGCCGCTGAGGCAAAAAGATGCAGTTGTCGTCTCCTACATGTAGAGAATAATATATATAATAGTCTTGTGCATCAAATATGCTAGAGATTACGCTGGTCAACTTCTTATGGACTAAGTTTGTGTGATTTGCAAGTATTTTCACATTTTATTTTTCCTAGCTTCATCATACTATTTGGCTAATGGGTATTACACAGCATAGAACAGTGAACTATACAATCAATGCAATCCTTATTGGGGTTGTGTTGATCTATTTTATTGATTTGAGTTTCTCACCATCACTACTTTTGAGACCTGACTCAATCACTTCTCACACCTCTACAATGGGTGTTTATACCAGAGATGAGCTGCTTCACTATCGGGATAGTGTTTGTAATCAAAGACTTCCACAATCTGTATGGAAAACTGTTGTATCACTTGGAATCAACAAACCTGGTTTTAGACCTACACGCCGAGGTGTCAAAGCTGGTCTAAAATTCAAACAGAAACAGAAAACATATCGTAATAAACAATTACCAAATGCCTCTCTCCTGAAAGTATGTCATTGGAATGCTCGTAGCATCAGAAACAAAACTACGACATGTACTGAGCTTGTTTTGGAACACAAAGTAGACATTATGTTTCTGACTGAAACTTGGCTATCTGTAGACTCTGATCAGGTAGCTATTGGTGACCTCACCCTACCTGGATACAATTTCATAAATGTCCCCCGTAGAGCCGATAACCATGGTG
>JXSR01S027406.1:2404-15447 GCA_000969725.1 Ophiothrix spiculata | reverse complement strand
ATTCAATAAATATGTGCATACAACTATCTGTAAAATTAATTGTTAACTACAATTTTCATCATTATTTTGGCACATATAAGTAATGGTATATCTACTCGCATTATGGAAAATTAGCAGCTACAGTTTATTACCGCAATTCGCTATGAAGGTTATAAATTTGTGATATTTGAAAAGTCTATTATAACAACACATGTACTACATATATTTGACAGATTCTTGTCAAATTGAAGGTGCTGATTCCAAATCCGGTGAGTGCCAAAAATCTACCCTTGAGGGTTTTTCAGGAAACGCCAAATTCAAAATGGAAAGGGGGGGAGGTAAATATCAAAGTTGGTCAAATCATGTTCAAAACCATGCCAATGTATTCCTCTCGTCACAAGGATGCAGAAAACCAAGATGTTTTACCCATCTCCGAAGTTCGGTTCTTGAGTTATATCCAAAAACGTAAAAAGGTCATTCAGGGGTCACGCGTTTAGCCCTTTGGGAGTCAGAAACTTTAAAAGTGTCAGATTCTGCTTAAAATGTTCCTCATTCAAAACTGTCTTCACAAAGTAATAGTTTCAAACGTCTCTGATCAATCGTTGCTATGGTATCAAGCCAAACATACTCAACACTCATTATCAGTACTTGCCATCAGTGCCCACTAAACATGTTTTGCCTGTTACCATAGCAAGGAATGATCAGATACACTCCAAACTATTACTTTGTGTGGACAGTTTTGCAAGAGGAATATTTTGGGACTATTTCCAGCAAACTCTGACACTTTTGAAATTTTTGACTCCCATAGGCCTAAACGCGTGAATTCTGAATGACTTGCCTGTATTAGAAGTCGCCCTTGCGTTCAAACCTGAAAGCAAAATAGAACAATACTTATTGTGTGCATAGCCCATCCTACTGTAAGCGACTGCGAGGAGGACTCTGTAGGAAAAGTCTCAATCTGATCTGTTGTAAATATACCTTTAATCCTAAAGTATGTTTTCACATACAAAATCAAACAAGATTTTCATTTGTGGAAAAAAAAATCATTAACAAAACCCAATTCTAAACTTTAAAAAGAAGAAAAAAAGGTGATCATTAACAAAACGTAACTCTTTAAAAATAGAATCTAGCTATAAACAACGACTTTTTAATTTGAATAAGGGGTTTCAGCTAGGGTGAGAGTAATGATGGTAGTTACAGTCCAAACGAACAAACAACTGGAGTCATAAGGTTTGATTTTAAAAGCACCGACTTTAATTTCCATTTCCATCACAAATGATCCAATTTTGAAATCAGATGTCTTTAATATCACCTTTCAACATTTTCAAAATTAGATATGACAGTCACATAAGAGCATGCTTCGGGATGACAGTCAAGGGTTGTGACATGACAAGCCCTTGTAATACATTCGTTGTTAGTTATTAAAACCCTTGAAATAAAATAGCTCCTGGCATACTCGACAGATGAATGAAGGGAACAAAAACAGGTTTCAGTCTTGCGAAAGCTTATTTGTGTCATATATGTAGGATGGTAACTTTTGAATTTTAGCCTATTCGTCTTGTACTAGGAATTTTATAATCTGGCATATTTTTTTTTTAAAAGCACAGTATTATTAACGGGAAAGGGAGAAAAATCTTAAAATTCGAACTGCTGAAGAAAAAAACCCGATAACTTTATCTAGAAACAAACAAACAAACAATAAAGTTGCGGGGGGGGGGGAGTTGCCTACTGTTTTCTTAAGGATTTTTCTTTTTAATAATTTGTTAACATAATAATTGTTTGCAACCTTTACGCCTTGTAATTCACCACGCTTTTTGTAAAAATAGGTCAAAAGGTCACTTCCCCCTAAATTCAATGTTTTTACAACTGTTTACCTATTTTAGCAATATATCGACAGTTTAGAAAAAAATGAACATTTGAGAAAACCAGTCCTCAACGTCTACCTCAAGATTCCAAAAAAAAATAGGGAAAAACACCAGTTTACCAAGGCAATATCGTTAGAATTTCAACAGTAATGCTGGGGGAAAAAATGTATATATTTGGAACCTTTTGCACAAATATCTCATTTTGGTCATTTTATGTTTAAAATATGAATCTGATTGTGGAGATATTTGGCACTCTTGATTTTAGTATGTTGTAATTTTGCAAGTCAAATAATATATGTAAAAAAGGTCATGAAATTGTGAAAAATTAGAACAGGGATACTGATAACCATAATTTCTAATCGATAACTGAAACCGGATTGCTATGATTGGGCACAGATTGCTTGAGGTCAAATTCAAATAACAGCACTTACATGCTTTGCAGTCCGCTTCAATATTGGTTAGTCCTCTTTGGCTTTGACCTTTGGTGCAGCAGCATAACATAAGGTATCTTCTTTCCATTGATTTAAAAATGCAATTTGATATCTAAATTTAATTCGCTCTTGCAAAATAACTTTTCTGGAATAGGTATCTTATTTAATAAACATCTTATTATTTTTATAAAATAGAATATAAACTTTCGACTTATATTGAGGGAGGGGTGGCCGTGGCCCCCAAGAGGTTTATCATTGATTGCTATATTTAATTCTTTAATAACGACATTTTAATAAAAGTTGACAATTTGTTTTGCCAAAATCGTAATTTTTGGTCGAAAAGCACTTTGTGACGTCATAATTACATAAGACCTTGATTTTCATGATCTCGGTATCAGTGGAAATAAGATACCTTACATTATGCTGCTGCACCAAACAACTTGAGTTTGGGCAGTTTTATTTCAAAATTACACCCCCCCCCCCCTTGAGGAAGTTACAGAAAAAGGTTGCTAAATTTTGCAGTTTGTCATTTTCTTACACAAATTAATGTCTGTTGTAAAATGCGAGTAGACAAGTTTAGTACCAGTTGTTTGCGGTCTCATCATGACATGAATACATTAGTTAGGCCATGGAAATAGTAGAAAAAGCTTATTTTACTATTTCCATGGTTAGACAAAAAAGTTAAAGCTTTTGATTTGCAAATGAGAACGAAGGAGGTAAACGTAAATACTGAAGTAAATAATGCAATAAGCTCAGCGAAAGAAGCGGCCCGTGCTTTACCTTTAGCTTAAAGCCATTTTCCCTATTGGATGTGTCGATACTAACACAATATACAAATGCCTTTAGGGTCATGTCATTGTCTTCTAGCAATGAGGATCAATATACAAAACATAAATGGCTTAGCACTAGGGTAATACATACGTTAATTTACTGCTGTGATTCCCCTTCGGCTGTAATTGTCATGTATGTTATAGAAGCGGTATTAGAGCTACTCAGGTCTTGAGTCTTGAGATTTAGAGCTGTAGGAATAACATTTTGCTCATCCATCTTGTTTGGATCTCTACTCCATAATAAAAATAGTTTTAATCTTTTCTCAAGAGTATTAAATATGACCTCCTTAGTTTGATAACTCTTTAACCGCTGTTACTTTATTATGAGCTGATTTTTTATTGGAATTAATGATTTCAAAGCTTATTGCAAGAAAGAGAAGTCGGCCGAGTTGTTGACAAAGCAGCATGAGCTTCTCCCTCAAAAGTTATTTCTCTGAACTCATAAGTAAGGTTGGTTAAAACCAAGAAAAAATATCGTATATATCCCATTATGCATTGCTTCATATGGGAAATTTTGTACAGGATGCTTTGTGAGTAGTTAGTGATGAATATATATATAAATATATACGCGGTTGCTCATATAGTTGGAATACAAATATTTTTACCACATTTTTATGTTAGGGTCAATTTTTCTGGAAACTTATGTTGCTTTTGGTCAGATTTGATATGGGTCAAAAACGTGATATTTAGGTCAAATTAGATTTGACCCCGCCTTTGACCCCGTCACTTCTCTACTCAAGTAGAATGTTCATCTGTAGTAGAGTGATAAGCAGGTGATTGAATGTCTTGGTCACGCTTGACTGCGCCAAGAGAATGCTGGAAAGTACAAAACTTCCTTTAACACCCCTCAATTTACAAAAATAAAAAGGTGAACGTTGAATGGTTTCCGGCGGTATATGACATCTTAAAAGGTTTCGAAGATGCCCTGTACCGCAAGGGACCATTCCACGTTCACTACAACCCTATTTTTGTAAATTGAGGGGCGTTGAAGGATCATTTTGCATATTATATTATATCGAAAATGTTGCATAAAGCAGGATAACACTCTAACGTTGGTATTGGTTAAAGATGGTTCATAGACGTCTGTGTCACCATTGCTTTAAAGTGAAAAAAAGCTACTTAAATGCGAAATTCAAATTATGTTTTTGTATTGTCACCTTACTGACGGTGAAAACTGATACTTGTTATGTGAAGTGCCATTAAAGATACAAGATTAACTATTTTGCCATGAAGATATGGCGAGGTTATGCATTAATGGATGTCTGTCACCCGATTTAAAATTGATACACTCAAAATCATTTAAATTTTTATCTAGTGTTATTTTGCATGGCGCCGTAAACAATACCGTATGCAAAATCCATTTAAAATGCATGTTTTTTACTTTTTTACTACAATTTTACTTATACAAAACAGATTAATATGTTACAATTGGTTGAACAAATAATTTATCTAAACAAAAGTCAGGGTACATCAGAAGGTTGAGAATACTTGTTTCAACAGGTTGTTTTCTTCTTATATACTTACTGGAAATATCAAAAATGAATTTCTAAAAAGGTTATTTTAAAATTAATTTTGTTAAAACATCCATAAAAATATGTGGTGAAGTATCACGCAATTGAATATTCCTTATATTCTTTCACCTGTCAGCAAATCATTGAAAACATCTAGAGCCATTTGTCATTGTTATAGAGATACTTTCCAGTATAAAGTTTACGGGCGTGCCGAAGATATACAACTTGCACTACTTTTAAAAATTGTCTACTTTTGATTTCGAGTTGATGTTATAAAAATATTATCAATCAATTCAACCTCTTTGACTATAAACGTGCAATCATTGTCGTTCCTATTTGTGATGGTATCTGATCAAACAAACGTTTTGCACCATGTTTCATTTTCCACTGGTAGAATCATTAGATTTAAAAGTATACTAAGAAACCAAACATTGAGAATTAACTGAATTTTATTAAGCCCTTCATTGCTAAAGTATATCTTCAATGCTTGACACTATGATTTACGTTTATGTTATCATTTTTCTTGTCAATATAATCAATTCCCGTATTTATTTCTATATTATTTTATACAAACGAGACTTTGACTATATTTTAAACTCACCTTTGAAAGACCGACATTTTGATTAGCGTTTTAACTTTTCCATCTTTAATTCCAAATTGGTACTTGCGTAATTCATATTATTGGATCAAAACAGAACAGAAAGACGATAAGGGTGGGATAATCAAATTGCAACATCGTTAGAACAGAAAGGAGATATAGTTGATAATATTTTATCATAGAATAGAATTTCAAGCAACTATACCTGCAATATACTTTAATGCTAAATTACATTAGAAGAAGTAATTTTTTATGGCTCAACATGTATCCAGATACTGTTTTATCAAAAGATTGTGTAATTATATCGTCTCTCATGGATAAAGTTCCGTGCATTTGTTCAAAACTGTGCAATCTTTCTATGCATCACAATCAAATCAACTTACAAGTAGTGTCCACCGGCATCACGTAAATGTGATCAGTGCTTTGTAATGAGAGATTTAAAATATTCATTAAAATAATGAATGTCCATGATTTACGACATCATCATTATAAGGTTCATTGCCTTTACCTAAAGTACTTACTAGTATATTAAGAAAGTGGTTGTCTTATTGAAGGTTATGTTTTTATGAATTTAAAAATAGTGTTCATCGCTCAAATTTAATCGGTAGTTTTTACATGGGAGTGATAATATGTGCATTTAATTAATGAATATTCATACATTTACAAAGCAGCTCTCTTTAATTTCTTGTCACCTTATGTGAATTCATGTTGTTTATTTTCAGGTGATTTTTTTCCCAATTAATCTATATATTTATGTTTCAATTCATCATTTTATATAGTATTTTGTCACACATTTTCAGGTATAAAATAATGATAAAAATTACCATCATCAGACTTTATGTGATTGATAGCATAGATATTAAGCTTCATTTGAGACAAATGATGTATGCTGTACGTTAGTTAGGTACCGTATGGCAACAATTATCACTAGCATCAGCAAAGCGAAGCGGTTCGGATGAAATTGAATCTATAATTTGATTAACCATGGCTGATTAAGTTTTCAATAAGTAATATCGAGATGAATGAACTTTTCCACCAGATATTCAGTGATGATAGTTTGCAAAGATTTGAATAAGGCAAATACCATGTAACATAAAACGTGTTGTTTTGTTTTAATCCATTAGGGTTTTCCTTGTAACTTGGTTGAATTTTATTCTTCCGGGTACTTGATTATATTACAGGCTTTGTTAATTTGTTTCTTTCATGTCGATGGGACGTTTCTCGTAACAATATATTACAAAATTACTATCATTCATAATTTAGATGTATTGTTTAATATGAAAATAATAAAGTTCAAGTTGGAGTTGAAATGGATGACAAGAGAAATAAGACTAAATTCACAATAACCGTAATATCCCAGGTGAAGTGTTAAGATTTTCAGATGATGCCCAATTATATACTGAAGATGGCGTGGGTAAAATGACAAAAGTTAAATGACATGCTGTATTGCTCCAAATGAATTCAACATTTTATGTGTCGAAATGCTTAGATTGGGCACATACAAGTAGAAATGTCCTTCTAATATGTCTTTCATTGAAACATAGAGAAAATACACACTTTTATGCATTTCACTGGTAGAGTACATAAATATTTTAAGACGAAAATGAATGTCTCTTCCATAAGGGTGTGGAATTGATTCTCTCCGTTTTTAGATAGAATGAATTGTAGTTGTTCCATCTTATGCTATTCTATATTCACTTGTTAAAAATAACACCAATGAATTCTAAAGCACCTTCCATTTTTAATGGTATAAATATCTAGGCATATAACAGCTTCTAGTGAACATGAAGAATAGTACCTTTACACATGGGCGTCATTTCAGGGGGGGGGGGACAGGGGGACACGTCCCCCCCACATTTTTGAGGGTGGGGGACACAATATCAGGTGTCCCCCCACGGTTTTGAATACAAACGATTTATTTGCTCCCTGGACCCCCCACACTTCAAAATGAAATGACGCCCATGCCTTTACATATACAGATGTATAGAAACCAAAGGACGCACGAAAAACGATGCTAATAAATCTTAACATCTCACTGATGAGAATTCGTAGTTTGCCTTAATGCACAATATACAGGAAATTGTAATCTGATCTAAAGTGGCGTGAGTTGAAACCCGATGCATCTCTAGAACCAAAGGCGATAGGGTCTTTGAGTTTTAGTTCCTTCAGTTAACCTTTCGAATCACTCTGCAAAGTCATAATTTCCTGGAAGAAAACTGATTCTTCCAACAATATATTAGAAAATGTCCATCTGCTCTCTTGAATTAAAACCTGTTAATATATAATCGTAAGGCATTTGAGCGTCGTCTTCACAATTCATTGAAATGTTAGATTTACATGTGCGCATTACAGTTTTCCCAAAGTTATGAGACCTCTCTTTAAAAACCTTATAAATTCGGGTCAATATATTGTATTTAATTCATTGAAATTAGAGAGTACTGGAGTAGTGTATGTTGCTGTGGTCAGCATTGTAATCTTCGTTGGGACCCCATTGGAAATAAGCTTGCTCCTGCATTGCAAGGCTTAATGGGTCATTTTTGCAAGTCAACATCGGTGTAATGTTTTTGTATCATTGAATGCTGGCAATTACCGAATATAAAATAAACAAACGGTATTTGCTCTCATCATATGCTTCTTAAACGATACGTAGAAACCCAGAGGAGAATCGTTTATGGAAATCTTAGATATTAAGTTCTTTTGTACTGTTCATATAACATTGCATGAAGAGATTCAATGTCATAAACATCGAAACACTGATATAAAACTGGCAAACACTGATATTATATATGATTTACATGATATCAGTTCCCCTTTGAAAGTTTCCTTAAAGCTGTGTATTAAAGATAACATAAACACACGGAATTTGCTCTTGTCGTGTTTCTTTAAACAGTATATGAATCCATCTGAAAATAAATCGCTTTTCGGAAATTAACCTCAACCTCATGTATGGAGTTCTTTTGTAACCCTCATATGACATTGCAGGAAAGGATTCAATGTCATAAGCATCGTTACACTGGTATTCGTTCTAAACACTTTATGGTGATCAATACAAAAAACAAATCTAGGAGAAACAGCCAACGGGCCTCTTATATGAGAGATTTAGTAATTACATTGTCTTAATAGCATTGAGACATTATGTTATGTTTATCGGCAATTATTACCAGGGCTGTGTTCACGTGTGCCTGGAAGCCTTTAAATATTGTGTTAGTATCGACACATCCATTGGGATATGCGCATTTATCTAAAGACAAGACACGGTTTCAGTGAAAAGCTCATAACATCCATTAGTTACCTTGGTTTACTCAAACACTTTATGCAGTAATGTCAGTAGTTTGTGAATCGTACATTTGCTATCAGGACCTGATTGTTCGTATAAATTAGTTTGAAGCAAATGTTAAATGATAAATATTTTTTTCCAAGCAGTTTAGCAATCGGTAGTGTTGATAATCCTTTTAATGCAGATTTTATGGAAGTTATCGAAAGTTCGAACATAATTTTTTAACTTTTCGGAGTTTTTGAAATTTGTTAATTTTGTCTAAATATGTATTATGATCATGGTGGTAGAGATCAATGGAATATTCCTTGCAGGATCTTACTAGAATATTGCGTTATGTTTGTATTGCTGTTAATATGATTACTATACGTCTTGTTTCTGTACGTGGAAGTTTTAACGATGAAGGATTTAGTCTCATGCAGATTTCACATGTAGTACACTTTGCACAAGATTATCCTCTTCAAGAGACGCGTGATACTCATCAATGTTTCATAGCTATCGCTCTTTTACAGTCATATATATTTAAACATTAATGCAAATTTTTATTTAATACAAAACCCTATGCATATACTACATCGGTTGTTTTCGAATATTAATCAACTCGGAGAACTATATATATTTTACATAGTTTCTATACGTAGAAAATATTAGATATAACCTTGGTAATCTGTTTTTTAATCGCATCATCAATGCATATTAAAAAAAACCCATGTATTTTTGTATAATATTTCCATGTTACATTTTAAGCAAGGGAAGGGTTTCTTCTTATCGATAACATCTATCGCATCTCTTTTTTCCTATGTGAGGTATAACGATGTGAGTCAGATGAACTACCGTGCTATGATTTGCATCTGGTGATGATTTAAACGCTTTCAGAAGAGTAAGAGCGAATTAACACTAAGGTCCGAATAATTTTTTTTTAATGATTTTTACACGGTAAAATCTATTTTTTTTTTTTTTGGGGGGAAGCATTTTGCCCAAAATGCAGTTTTTACCTTTTTATACCGTATTATCAAACAGAAATCGGAAAATATAAGTTAAATTCCATTACTTAATTAACCCTCGTCTTTCTAAGGGGATGGTGTTGGGATTTGGTGGTTGGGATGGTTACCACCTCCCTTAACGGATGATCGCCGATTGCACCAAAACGCAAAACAAAGCGACCCCGAGCATTTGGGTAATTGTTTTTACATCCTTTGCGGTCATTTTGACGAAAACAAATCAGGGGTACCACCTAAGGTGGGGTTATGGTAGGCCGTCAAAGTCGGCGGGTAGGGGGGGGGGTGGTTGCCACCTCGTTAAATTTAAAATCGCCATTTTGAAAAATATCTGCATGCTATTGACTTGAAATTGAAATCGTTAGAATTGTTGATTCCTAGATTTATTAGCAAAAACCCCGACGAAAATCGGACATTTAAAACTTTTATAGTGATTTTTTGAAAAAGTGGCAATTTTTGCCAAAATCCCAAATTCAAAATCACCCCCCCCCCCCCAGGAAGACGTGTTACAGAAAAAGGCTTAGGAAGACGAGGGTAACCCATACTCTAATTTCCCCCGATTTTGAACTAAACGTTTATAAAATTTCCTAAATATTAAACCATTTTATTGAATTAGTATGGTGTGGCTTAAACCATTTAATATCAGATAATACTAACATACTATGAACCTAGCATTTACAATCCGCAGTGAAACGACATTGTATTCTACATGTAATCACCAAGAAACAAGGAGATGTTGTTTGATGTTAATAAGCCAATGAACACACTATAACTACCGGCTATCCAGATATTTAGTGTGTTTCAGATTGTTATTGCATGAAATTCTACGAGTAAGATGTTTTTGAACTTCATTATTTAACTTTAAACTAATGAGGATTTTAATATTGTTATATAAAAGTGGCTTAAAGGTAACCCTGGCGACTTTATGCAACTATAAATTTAGATGACCGGATTCGGTTAATTACTAAATGGCGAGTTCTTTAATCAAAAAATCTGATGCTTTAGATAGATTTTTTTATAAATGTACACTTTTATAAAGTTTACATTTTTAAAGTTATGAGCAAAGCAAATTTTAATAAATCACAGGCTCCAACCTCCTCTAACTTTAAATGTCGTTATCTTGTTGATTCAGAAGTGCTTAGTATATTTTGTCGTATAAACTCAGGTGCATTCTTTGTTATATAACTCTAACTACTGATTTAAAATGTTTTTCTAAGCAGCAAACACTGTAAGAAATAGTTTCGTCAAATTTAAGGACGCTTCAAGACTGATCCATAAACTGTAAACATTCTGCATCCACTCACACATTCTGCATCCACCCAACCCATCCCTCGCACCAATACAACTGCCTAACAAAACCCTACACCTACCCACACCCCTACATACCCCCATCCACATCCACCCCAGACCACATATTAAAAAAAATCATATTGTTTAGGCTTTCGCCAAGGAAACCCAACTTGGTACTTGGTACCAAGTAAGCTGAAAGATGCTTATCTTTAACAGAGCTCCAAGATGTTTTTAAAATTCAGTTT
Source organism: Ophiothrix spiculata (assembly GCA_000969725.1). Lineage (NCBI taxonomy): Eukaryota > Metazoa > Echinodermata > Ophiuroidea > Amphilepidida > Ophiotrichidae > Ophiothrix > Ophiothrix spiculata. The sequence continues at coordinate 4,426 of JXSR01S027406.1, read as the reverse complement.
TGAATGCAGGAGGAAGACCGGAGCACCCGGAGAAAAACCTGCGGAAGCGAGCATGGACTGAAAACCAAATGCACATAAAGCGCCGGGCGCGGGACTCGAACCCGGGATCTCATTGGTGAAGGCGAGGTAACTACCGATACGCCAACCCGCTACCCCAATATAGAAAAATAATCATCGAAACAACTTTGCGGAAAAAAGTGTCTGGCAGCAAAGTTAAGGGATACGTATCTGGAATGGAAAATTCTGCTGCCGGACACCATTTTTGTCTCCGTTAATTTGTTTCGATGATTATTTTGTCATATATGGGCAGGAGTGGATGTGGGTGCGTGTATGGGTTGGTAGTCAGATGTATTGGTGGATGTGTAGGTGGGGTGCGTGGGGTTGTGTGTAAGTAAGTATGTGGGTGGATAAATATGTTTACAACTTACGGAATAGTCTTGAAGCGTCCGTAAATTTACGGAAACGTTTTATGGGTTTTTTTACAGTGAATAATCACAAGGTTTATTAGTAAGTGTTTTATTTTCGTGCCTTGACATGAATTATAGATGCCTAGTGATTAACTCGGATGCGATCTTTGTGACTCAAAATTTAAAACCCACGTTTCTTAGTGAACTAAATACATCCGCCGAATAATAGTTATCGCCCTAGAGTTCAAACGCAAAAGCAAAATAGCACAATACTTATTGTGTGCATAGCTCCTCCTACTGAAAACCGATATAAGGAGGATGCTGGAGGATAAGGTTTAAATCCGATCTTATGTCATATAGAATTGCCCTAATTTCCTGACGTGTTCATGGCAGGTTAACAGGTTGAATGGTCGTCTTTGCATGCCGGTTTCTACTAGGTATATCTCCAATTATTAGAAGAGCATTTTGGATGCAATTCACGAAAAAAAAAAACCTTTCGTCCTGTGTCTGTTAAAAAAAATGAATTGCGTAAAAGAAAAAGATGTCATTTGAATTTGAAATAGTGGGTTCATGACATGATAAGGATTGTAAAAACAAACTATAGGATCTAGTACTGATAGAATCCGATCTTTAGAGACAGTTGATCATCATTTGTCATCTCTAATCAACAAAGGTTGGCAATGATTTTGATATCGGATACTTTGAATATTACATTTCAAAATGTTCAAAATTAGATACGATAGTAACATAAGGGAATGCTTTGGGATTACAGCTCAAAGTTGATGACACACAAAGCCCCCGTGACACGTTCATCATGTTCATTGTTAGTTATTCAAACTTTTGAATAGAATATCCCCTGGCTTGCTAGGAGATTGAATCAAGGAAGTCCCGCTTTTCCTATTTTTAAAGAAAGCTTATCTGTGTAAAGACAGTTAAGGCTCGTAAAAATGTGTTTGAAAACTAAAATCATCATGCATACCTTTAATAACATACTGTTAAGACGTGAATACAGGGTTTGGTTAATAGTAATCAAGCGAATGAGTAGTTTTAAGAAAATAGTAAACTAGGAGCTCTGTCTTTAATTATTCAGAAAGGCACTTTATTGATCACAGAGAAAGTGTTATTCCTAAAATTGATATATCTGAATAGTATCCATATTTTAGATATTTTAATATAAAAAGTTTTTTTTCAGTGACGATGATGGGGAATTTAAATTCCCCATCATCGTCACTGAACAACTTTCCATCCTGAATTATAAATAAATATTGTAGCAGGCTACAACACATTTAAGTGCTATGCTATGTTTTCAATATGAACACAAATTGTATGTGCATATCATGATTTTCTAATTTTGATATCAGATAAAACATATGGCAAAACAAAAACGTTAATTAAGTCAGATCCCAGAAATGTTATGATAAAATTTAGTTTGATAAGGGAAAACAAAATTATTGCTAGTATATCCAGAACGAAAATAGATATTAACCAATTACTGGAATTACCGAACTGTGAAAGAATCATGCAAGTAATAAACGTAGTGACAACATATTCTACACACAGAAAAAAAAATACCTAAGTTATGTTAAAATTATACCTAACACAAAGTAAAATAAGA
>JXSR01S027402.1:0-16641 GCA_000969725.1 Ophiothrix spiculata | reverse complement strand
CACCTACGCGACGTGAATTTCCAACTTACAATTGTATAGGCAAATTATCTAGGTCAAAACCCATAGTAATGTTTGGTCGCCCGTAGGCGCCCTCATAAAAAGGGGACGTGAATTATAGGAATACCCTGTATATGTGTTTTCATACTAAAATATCAGCTGGGGGATAATAGCCTTCCCCAACTTCAACTTTAAAATAATCTTTACATTATTTCGTTTTATAGATGTCTTAATAAAACGGAAAATATAAAACATTGAAAAGGTTATCAGGCCTCAAATGACTTTTAGATCAGTCGGTTTAATTTAGCTAAGAGGGTTATCATATGCCTATCTGCGTCAACGCAAAATTGACTTGCGAATTGAGAGTAATGATACAGCATTGTGCAACATAATTAGTAAAAAGTAAATATACCATGTAGTCGGTATATTACACGCATTCCCTGCTCGTTTCTTCTTTATTTTTACATTTTTAGAGAGTACGTAGTTGACAAAGTGCACTCGGAAAAACCAACGTCAGAACTACCAGATGCATTGTAATATACTTTGTGGTCGTGCGTCGTAAATTTAGACTTGTTCAGAAAAATTGAGTCGTTCTTTATTTATAATGTTTTAAGGGTAAAGGGAATCCATCTGCTCAGGAAAATGTGAATCCTAACTATTTTTAATCATGAAAAGATAAATAGTTTCCACTGCCTTTGCGGGGACTCGAACCATGGATTATGGCAAGGGTTAGTCATGCATTACGAAGCGAGGGATCTACCGCTGAGCTATCTAGGCAGCGTTGAGATCATGAACAAAAATCTAAAACATGAACATTAGAATGCCGTATTTTTCTTTTTTTACATAAAAAATTGCAATTTTTGCCTCATTGGAATGCTCAATTTGTAAGTAAATTATGCGAATGCGTATATCAGACAAAATGTAGATAACGTAGATACTTAAAACATGCAATTCACAGCTCAAACAGGGCGAACTCAGAGTCGTAATTCACGTCCGGATTTTCGGGCAAAACAACGCGGGTTTGTTACATTATCATTCAAAATCAACACAGCATATTTATACAATATTTTTTGTAATTCAATAAAAAGTATCAAGCCTACAACCTGTCAAAATTTGAAACCAGTCGAATTATTCGAACATCATGAAATTATGAGGTTTCGGCGAAAAAGGGTCAACTTTTTCGAAGTAGTCTTTAGGCGTCATTTTGACCTTGATAATGGACGTAAAATCACTAGTAAAGATTATTGAATAAACTAGAGACTCTATTTAATATGTACGCCAAAAATTGTGATCTTCTGATAGGTGTAAAAATTTGCAGTAAACATGACATTCAGCCGAGCAAGACGTTTTTTAGGGACTGTAGCCTTAAACACAAAGTGTCAAGGGTGGAGGGAACGCAAACAAAAACTCCTAAATGTTCCTATATGGACATTAGACATGATACGGTTCCCTTCCTTGTTTATTGTAAATTATCCCGATTATCCCGGAGAAAGTTGTCTGTGAATTAAAAGAATAAGCTGCTAAGATGAATGTCTGGTTATACGGTGTGCTGTATTATTATGAAGACCTAAGTGTAAAATGTACTTGTGTCCAGTTTTGGCAATATTCAGGTTTTTTTTATGTCGGTGCTTATATAGCGCTTTTTCCAGAAATGATCAAAGCGCCTTACATTTATTCCGTTACCAATAGAAAATAACCAACTTACGCGGCTGCCTTGCAATCACGGCGCCTATTGAGTATATTCCTATAGTAACTACCCATGATAACGCTTGAGTCGACGAAGCAATTAGGATTAAATGTCTTGCACAAGGACATAACCCGTTGGCCGTAGCGGGGCTCGAACTCACGACCTACTGATTCGCAGTCCTGCTCTGTTCCACTAGACCACAAGAGCTCCGTTATTGGTAATTGAGGTCATTGGAAGAGGCGAATGTTTGTGACAATTTTTGAACATTCACGTGGGGTTAACTGGGCTCAAATATTCAAAATTGTCCAATGCCGTCAAGAGACATGTCAAATAACTCGTCTTCTCACAATGATCACAAAATCTCTATAAAACTGTATGTTTTGTATTTGGTTGATGTGGTCAACTGGTAAAGTGAGGTCAAATTTTAAACAACCTTTAAATTCCACAAACAAGGTGTTCAAATTGTTCCTCTTAGAACATATTCGTTCCTAATATAGTCAAGTATTTCAGGTATCTAAATTCAATTTTAAATTATGAGCTTTGTATGAATCAGAGTGTAAGAAGTACGTAAGTCAAAAATCATAAAAATCGATCAATATCGGTCAACATGACAAATGTTTATTTGTTGATATATATATTTGTCAGATCATAACATATTCGACCGCTTATTTTTTTCGAGTTGCTGGCTGTAAAAAATACGCTTGATATCTTGAACCCGCTCGTGCCAGTGGAAATTTAAGGGGAGAGCCCTTAAAAAGTGACTCTTTTTCAATTTAGAGTTAAAAAGGTGTAGGCATTCAATTTGAAAAAAAGTTGTTTCTAACACTTTTGTTGAAATTTGGCCATTTAGTCTAAATCAATTGGTCCAATTGCATGCCACTTGATCTTAACCAATTTGATCTGAGCCTATTTGGTCTATAATATCTAGTCCAAATGTCCAATGGACGAGGTGAGTTAAGACCAATGTCCATTGGAGAGAAGGTCATTGGATTAAATAGAGTGTAGACCAAATGCCAATTGGATTAATTGAGTTTAGACCAAATAGCCATTGGGCTAAATTGGATCTACACAGACAGACAGACAAGATAGATAGATAGATAGATAGATAGATAGACAGCACGACAGACAGACAGATAGACAGATAGATAGATAGATAGATGACTTCCGTATGTGCTTACCAAAACATTGTTGTTGTTTTCTTATTTGCGAATAATGACCATAGACGTTTGTTCTAAATAAAGATCCTCATTTCCTGTGATCTATAAAACTGGACATCCTAACCAAGGGGATATAATCATGGATTTTTTTCGTATAATCATGATAATAGAGTTTGATTTAAAGTGTGCAAATTTTATTCTCATATTCAGATTTTTTGATAACTAAGATATTAGAAACCTACCCTATATATTGACACTTTTTAGACCAAAATTAAACACTTTCATCTCTAACATCTACGAAAGTGCTTGAAAAAATGCTAAGGAAAATAATTTTAATAACTCTGCTAAACAACAATTATTTTAGCTTAAGAAAAAACAAAAACACAACATGTCCAAAACAAGGGGTGTTTTCCAAAACCTAAAGAAAAAACCCAACTTTTAGGAGTAAAATTTAGAGTAAAATTGCACCTTAATTTATCTTTGATTAGGGATATTTCTTCAGTGGAAGCTAAAACTTGTTTAGGGGGTATTTTGTAAACCTATATTTACACATGTGTATATCAATATATCTGAGTGCCCCCGGGTACAGTTCCAGCGTCCCTGTCATCAATCAATTTCCAAGGTACAAGTGGGAAACAAAATCAGACAACTCGTTGCGGAGAATTAGTATACAAAGAAAAACGTTTGAAGGATTTCATATTTAAGAAAACCACAGGCTATGCATAAATAGCGACAAACTAAACTTCCCCAACCCCAAATTTATACAAATTTATTATGTTCCCTTCGATCACAGCAATGTTTAATGCTAGCGATCTGATTGCAAGCATTATATCTTCTAAACTGTAAAGATAACGAAACACACTTAACTAGAACACCTGCCAAAGACACAAGGAAGAGCAAAAAAATGCTTATATTAGATGCACTTACTTTAATGGACACTCACAATGTTGCACGATGCTTAATTGTTTCTCTATATTATCCTCAAGTAAATTTTGCTTTGACGCAAGTATATAGTATGGTCAAAGTCAATTTTCTTTGACGTAAGTAGCATTGTAACCTTCTTAATTTAAGCGCTCTTAGTTTAAGCAATCTGACTAATCTTGAAGTAAGTTGAAACCTAATACGTAATCAAGGAAAATCTTTCCTTTCCAATGTTTGGTGCAATTTCTATAATATCACATTGCATTAATGACATCATACGTGTAATGATTTGTCTTTTAAGTGAAATATATTATAGTATTTTTTTAAAGTCTGGGCACCTCTTGCATAATGATACAGGGAGAGCATATTTTTGATAAGATAAGGACAAGGATCCTCTCAGCAATAAGTACAATCCTTGCATGCATTGCAGTCAATAGGAAGTTTGATTTATAGGCCTATGTATTTACTGTGGGGCAACTAATTTGACTACTTGTACAGAAAATATCATTGGTATATTATCTCCAAAAGCTGTTAACAGAGTAATGAGCATGAAAGGGTTTTATATGGTTCGGAGGATTTAAAAAAAATGATATGCGGATCAATATAACGTGATCCAATAGGCCAAATGAAAATTTAAATGTGTTATGCGTGCTTTTCCTTTTCTTTAACTATTTCATCATCACAAAAATATAATAATACAATAAGATAGACATTTAAATGTTCCAAACCATGGTTCGTTGAGGTAATGTAATTTTATAAATATGATATACTTTATGATCAGCGAAGAAACAATGTCGAAATTTGTTTGAAATATTAATCAAATGATAACAAACACGTTCAAAACTTTTGCTTCTAATCAGAAACGAATACCATAATGTTTTACTATATGGCCTTTCTCAACACTTCATCTATTGGTTGTATGAATGCAAATCCTTTTATCAATTTTCATGAATAGAAAGACCCAAAATTTTAATGAGGTGCCCTGACTTTACAAATAGTGGAATATGAAATATGGCAGTTAATGAATATTACACCTATATTTATATAGTAATTAAACAAACACCAAAGACGGAAAATATAAAATATTTGTTGATAGAGTACATCGCAACGGACAAAAATGGATCTTTAATTACAATTACTGTGATTCAATTTAAAGCAATGGTTATAAAGCACATTGAGACAGATCCCTTTCAGCCAGATAACCTCAAATAGACAGTCAGAGCAGAGCCTATGCAAATGAGCTTTTAATGAGCAATTTAATTTTCATTTCCCGGGTATATACCGGGAGAATACCAGGACAACTCGGTCGTAGATTTTTTTTTTCTCGATGTGACCTGTCGGATAGTTCGGACTTCGAACCCCTATAATCACAAGGGGGTTAGTGCAAATAGAAAATAAAGATATGGATGAAAATATTTAGAGTTTTTTCAATAAGATAAGCCTATTTTTGACAGTGGAGAATAAAAATTTTTCATTTCATTGCATTTTTTAAAAAAAATGTCAATTTTAAGCTTTTGTTTTAAAACTTGAGGTCAAATCTGGTTACGTGTAGCGTGTTTTACAAAATTGTATGTGAAATGCTTTTACAAACTGCAAGATGAGATATCAGACATCATATATATGAAATTTGAAAAATATATCATGCCTGTAAGACATGTAAAACAGAAAATAAATAGAGGGAAAATTCATTACAACTAAACGTTCGAAAGGGACACGATGTCGGTCATCTCATTATCCCGATATACACAACGAACATCGCAATCGACAAGTCACACCTTTCGAAGGTCTTGGGCTATATCAGGCCAATCTGACGTCATTTTCTTAGCACGTGTCTACGTGTGACTGTGACCTGCGGCTCTGACTGTGCATATCATACGGGTTATTGGGAAATAATTTTATCATGTTTATCTATAGAAATTCTTGTGTAAAAATAGTTTATTGAAGGAATATCAATCTAATATGATGGGAAAAATACTAATTTGTTTTCAAATGAAAAAAAAAGAAAAGAAAAAAAAAAGAAGGCGCCGTCAAGATTCGAACCTGGTACCTCTAGAATCAAAAGCCAAAGCCAAACCACTAGGCTATCGAGATCTCACTATCATTGAACGGGTGTTTTACCTATATGTACCTAACAATAAGACAATGCCGCGTAACTGATCACTTCCGGGGGTATATAATATTTTGCGTAGAAATTTGATGCTTTATTTGACCTCATTGGACCAGGCGTTACATTTGCCTACGTGATACGTGTTTTCAGCAGATTTATCTCAAATGTTTTAAGAAATCTGCTAAAGAAGTGTTGTCTCTCTCATTGACCAAGTGGCTAAAATATATTAAGTCCAGAACCGTAGATTTTAGGTAAAACGCAAAGACCTAATTTGACCTCACTCGAGGAAATTAAACGCTCGCAAAATCACACGAAAAGACACTAATATTTCCCATTTTTTCATTTTTTTTAAATTTAAAAATGTTTTCATAACTTTCATGCTTCTAATTGCAAGTTTGGTTTGAGATTCTATGCTATTTTGGCGAGTTAACAGGCTTCTTAAACTAAGGTATCCGATCTCATGAATATTCATACGCATGTAAAAACCGGCATTTTCTGTCAGTTTTCATGCATAAATAAAAATAAAATAAGCGATATTTCAGCGACCTGACTTCTGGCTGAAATAGACGTGTCATACATTGACAAGTCACGTAAGAACGACATTCAAATCGATATTCCTACTCGAAAAAATCCCGTTTGAGGATATGAAATCGCGCTCGAATCAAGTCCTTTTTATTTTACTAAAAACTTCTATTTGTTGACAAATGTCTGCTTCAATTCAGGATATAAACAGAATGCTCCAGGCTATATTCTGTTTGCTCGTGGCGTCGACGTTTGAAAAAAGTTCGTAGTCTAAGTAGTAAACATATAAAGATACCGGGAACACAACAAATTAAGAATCAAACTGATAATTCATCAGATTATTTTTACCTAAGGCGAAAACGAGTATTTTGAAACCATATACGTGTTAATCTGCTCCTGCTTAAGTATCAAACGATTCCGATAGTTTTTGAGAGCTCTTGGGACAATGTTACTTGGCTCTAAAGATTTGTTATAATAATTGTTCCACGCAATTACATAGAGGTGGTGAACACGCGAACGGTAAAAATTAAGAATTTCCAAGGGTAATTTTAAGTGGCAAAACACTTGTGAAACACCTTGATTTTCCTTGATATGTTTTGTAGAGCCTGTGTTCTACCTTAACAATAATAAACCAAAACATGTAAATTATTCAGGATATTTTGATAATTTGAGATCAAAAACAGTCACATTTGGCACTTATCGCTGATTGATGGAGACACACGGCTAAATAAAAAAATATACAACCCCTTGTGACAAATAATATATTAAAATAAAGATAATTACACTCTGAACACAATGCTGAAAGAAAAACTGAAAAAAAAAACTAAGGCTTAGAAATGTCATATGCGCATGCTCAAAGGGACCGTCCCATTATGTTCAATAGGGATTAAAAATATACGCATATTCATCATGGTAAACCTAAAGTAAATGCATTTAACAAATATAATAAATACTAAGTATATTACTTTGTTTATTATTCACACTTTATTAATAAATCAATTCAATTATCGTCTGAGCCTGAAGGAAATCCTTTTTATGATACAAACACAAATCAAAACCCTCAATTCAGTCCGTTACCCCCCCCCCCCCCATCAGACTGTACCATGTTTACGAAAAATGTTTATATGTATTTTCCTATACTGAAATCTTGTTAATTTCAACAAAATATGATCATAACTTTTGTCCCATTTCTAGAAGCGGCTGACATAGAACGTTTCACTGTAAACTTTATGTTTTCCTCAAACACTGAAGAGACAATTCAGATGCGAATGAAAGCCTGATCTAAGCCATCAATATATTGATAAATTCAATTGAACCTTTGCACCGGTCTTTGCATGTCATTAGCGTATCGCCGGTGTTTGATTGCCGTATAATCTTCCCCTGGTATAACTGCTATCGAGCCGACCATGACTATTGCGTCTTGCGGAAAGGTACAAAACATTAGGCTTTCTAGAGCGTGCTTTATCTATGTGATTTGAAGTTGACTTTTACGATTCCTCTTCAAAATACGGTCATTTTGATATGCGAATGATCTAAATTTGAAATTATTTCCTTTTTTAGACAGAAAAAAAAATAAATTTTCCAATTCTTTTAAGGTATTTGAATGATTTTTTTAACATTTAAAATCTGTAGTAAGTCTTCTTTAAAATAGCATCCGATTTAATGACATTGTAAATGCTATACTCTAAAAAACTTCGAAAATAAACCGAGTTCTGTCCGAAATGAATTTATCCATGCTTTCGAATAGCCGTGAGATTTCGCTTAGCAACTACCTGTGTCGTTACACTGCTATATCCTGGTCGCTGAGAAAATGAGGCACTATAATGGAACTGTATTAATCAATAACAACATGCAACATTAGGCAACATCGATGCAGATGAGTGGTAATCACTTTTATTGAAAGAGTGACAATTCCCATACTGTGTTATAAGTTCCCCGGGCGTAAGTCTGATTGAATAATGTGTCACCACTGCTTTCGTATTTGTCAAAACTTGATGCTATGCAATTTTCAATGAATTATTTTAATTACTTTTGTTTTTCCAATAATCGTGAAATTTTCAGGATTTCATATTTTTACTATATAGTTTGAAAATATTAAAAATTATATAGGTTTTTTTGACTTGGGCCAAAAATACACTGGACTGAAATATGTGTTTCGCTCAACTGTAGTGTGGGAATATATCGAGCACCTCTAAATTACAATAATCTGATTATGGAAATCCCCGGGGAAATCCTCGAAACCCAATTTGATAAATTTGGACAAGTTTTTGGCAGAGTGCTTAACATGGCTTTATAACAGTTTACTAATGTAGCACAACGGATTCATGGTAAAATTAATTTTGTACAACCATACCATAGTTGAAAAGCAACAACTTCATACCAGTCTTTCAAAATATTCGAGATGACAAACACCCAGAGCAGTCTGGTACAATGTTCAGCAGAGAGAAATATCAGGACAAATCATGAAATGTGTGGAAAAGACTCGAGCAAACATTGATCCAGTAAGAAAAGCATTAGAAAACGATCAATTGCTGCATAGGTTGTGTCAATAATGCATTATTACTATTTTGTGTAGATGCTGAATTCATGGAAAGAAATGAATAATACACATTTCACTTAAATCAAAGATTGCCTTGATTAATTTGTATGGTTTGAAAAAAAAGTGTTGTAATTCCCATTGTGCCAACGTGAAAAGTATGTCTTAAAAATGTGTATAAAATGAAAAAAACAAAACAAAACAACAACAACAAAAAACAAGGCATTGAACGTGAATCAAGTTATTTCTGGCAAATCATGTATCAACCAGTATTTATAATCAATCCTTATTCATTGTTAACAACGAGTACGTCAATTAAACAAACAATTCTTGTTACATAAATGTACGTATAAAGGGTACATCAGCATGCATGGTCATATGACACTTAATTTCTTAGGTATTTTAACAATTTAATACAGAATTTGTGGGTTCGAGCTAGAAACTTTACTCTAATTGCGCCGTGGTTCGGATAGTCATGTTAAGCCGTTGATCCCCTGTGCGAATGTTCCTTCTTGGGGCGCTGCATAGAGTGTATACCTGGTGAGTCTATCAGATATGTTACAAAGAGTCTGGAAATATGTTAACACTTTGTACTGATTATACATCATGTATGATATGGAAATGATTCACTTTGCGGACACACTTTCCTTAGGAATAAAATTACTTTTAATGGATTAGTCTCACGGTACCATTGCGAGATGAGCACTTTGATGATTAGATTCAAGAGTACTATGTTGTGACGGAAGGAAAACAGAATTTCAGGAGCTTAAATCTGATGAAAGTATACAAATTATACCTTGCCTGATAAATTTGAAATTCTTTTTCATTTTCATTAATTCCATAGCATTTGGTTGGAACTAAACTTGGGATCGTTGTCCTTTTCAAACATTACACACTCACTGCGGTGCTCGCATAAAGCTATTCGAAGTTATCCTCAGTCAGATGTATATTTGATGCAAACTTTTTTTCTAAATCCCTACTGAAGTCTCAATTGAAATAACATGAATATCATAAGTGAGTTAATTTACAAGCCTACTACTCGAGAAAATTGTAGGAAACATTCCAAGTAAAGCAATATGCTAAAGCAATATAGCTAATGTATCGGACAATGAATAATGTTAAACTATGAAGTGAGTTTTAGTATACATTGCACAATTTATGTCATTCTTAAAAATGCTTTTACAAATAACTGAAATACCAGCCACATCGTTGAATGCAGTAATGAGTAGGGATAACATAAGTCAAAGGCATTTGCAAACGTTTTTGGTATTTTATTAATTTTGTGGATATATTCAGCCGTCATTAGCAACCTAACTATGACGAATTGATGATTTATCGTTTAATATGATCTTTAATTTCTAGTTTAATACAATAAAAAGACCATACTAACCGTTCCGCCAGGATTTTTTTCAAAATAAAGGAAACTTTTGCTTAAACAGGTTATTTGTGGTTTGTTATTAATGTTGCAGTATATGATGTGTCAGTCTCATCATTCCTTTCCTCCTTTATTTTCACTTACCAGTTCGTTTTCTACATATGTCCTATTTATAAAGCAGAAAGGGTGCCATGTGACATTTTGTTTAGTTGTTTTCCATTTTCTTATTTTAAAAAGTATTCATAATTTTAAAACTATTTTTATTGCATTATTTATTTTCTATTCCATTCTAATTAATATTTGAATTCAATTACTGTTTATTCCGACAATTTTTCCAACGACACACTTTAGATTAGACTACTTGAATAACTAGTGTTCATTTGTAGTCGCAGATGAACCGTTATTTGGCCGTATGAAAAGTGACAGGACATCATTATTATTACTACATAGGACTTGGTTGCAACAGATTGATTAATTATTAAAACTACGATTAGGATAAATACTTTGTGTCACATACAGGTGTTTGACATGATCAAATCTCGTTATAACACATTTCATTACAATGGCTAAAAGCAAATTGTAAAACATTTTATGGTCATAGTTTTAATTTGAAAATAGCTTCTGGAGCTATAAGAAATTTGTGACCATAGTCAACGTTACGAGACATTTCGTTGAAAACTCCTGTGTCTGCAGTAATGCATAGGATTAACATACGCCAACGATAAGTCTTTGCAAACATTTTGGTGTTTTTATTAGTTTTGTGGATATATTCAAACATTATTCATGCATTATTAGCAACCTAACTATGATAAATAGATGATTAATCTACATGATCTATAAATGTGATCATTAGATATATAATACAATGGAAAAACGATATATTTTCATTTACTCTTTATAGGTCGACTCTTATAATCATGATAATTTATCGTATTTATAAAGCAGGAAGTGGGCCATGTGACATTTTATTTAGTTGTTTTCCATTTTCTCATATTAACAAGCATTCAGTATTTTTAGTCACTGAGTGCGATGTTACTTCCTAATAAGGAATTTTTGCCACCCATTATGAGACGATAGATGACAGTGCATTCAGCGTGAAACGCAGTGGAGCCGCGCGTTCAAAATCACGGCGCGATGCAGGTATACGCACACCTCCGGCGCGAACAGCTTTACTGGGTTTGGAATATTTCATGATTGAATAGGGTTGTACTTTTTCCAATGATAATGTTAATAGTTTTTGGTAATAATTTACATCGTTTTTGGTTTATCAATGACTCAAATTTGTGACTAAGAATGAGAATAAAAGATGGCGATTTATTTTTTATTCTCTAATTCTTAACTATTATTTTTGTTCCCAACTGAATGTAGAAGAACATGTTGCTTCACCTGAACTCAATATCATTTAACATTGCAAAACGGAAATTGTATCTCACTCTGATTACTTTACTTAAATGGAATTGCACCTAATTATCTTTTCTCTATTTGTACTTTGCCATCCTAGAACATTGTTGGAGGCGGAGGAATCATTTGAATCCTATTATTGGGATTATTTGCATTCTAATTAATATTCAAATTTAATCGTTTTATTCCAACGACACACTTCATATATATTAGACGTACGTGACTGACTATTGTTCATCTGCAGTCGTAGATGAATCGTTATTTGACCGTATGAAAAATGACCGGACAGTATACTGCATACGACTAGGTCGCGATAGGTTGAATTAAAACTACGATGGGGATAGACACTTTGTGTCACAGATAGGTGTTTGAACATGATCAAATCTCGTCTAGTAACGATTTTGGTCGTATGACCATAAAAAATTAGTGGAATAAATTATTGTACACCATAGTTGCTTCATATTGCAAATAGTTGAAGGAATTTTCAACGACACTGTCGCAGATGATTCGAAAATGATTTGAAAAACGTAGTACATATCAGTGTGGCCATTGCAATGTTTACATCAATCTATGATTAATCGTATCATTTTCGCAACTGCTTTGGAAGTTTGAATATTTTCTTACAGATTTGGTTTAGTTTATCGGCAACTATAATTCAAAAGTTCGAAAGTATGTGTGTGTACATTTTTCTTTTAAGGAAAGGCAACCAACAAATTACTCCATGAAGTTGTAGCGAATTCTTTTGCATAAAATAATAATATAATAATTATTCTATTCCCTGTCCTCGAGACTCTAGCTTCAATCAGGGAAATATAAAAATACCAGTATAATTGTCTTGGGACGTACTTTGCATGCTTGTGTCAATTATGGGATTCGATTTCTATTACCGATGCATTAGTATGCGCCATAGATAAGCTCTGAAGGGTTCTGTTTGTCGCAGCTGAACTGAATCCTATTTAAATCATTATTTCAAATTGTGCAATGGTTTTACTGTTTTTCATGTTTATGACTGATAATTTTAATTCTTTTACAATGTTTATCCTACATAAAAATTATACCAAAGATATGTTTTTGAGGTAGATATTTATAACCATATTTAAGGTTACGTATATTCGTTTGAAATAAAAACAAAACCTGATCTTTAAAATCTTTTGTAGTATTTCATTGATGCAAATTCATTGATGCTCAATTAAATAGGTAATACGTGCGACGATCCCGATGCAATAGAAATCTAGGAAAGAAAATCAGGAATTTAAGTCAGGTGTAGAAAGTTAACGAAACGCTTTTTGTGTCACATTCTATTTTATTATGATTATTAACGTGCACTTTTTCTACGTGACTCCAAATCGCGACGTATAATAAATCTTGTTGACGTACTTCATACTCCTCTACCTTAAAATGTTGCGTTACATAGGATTTTTTTCTTCTTATACGTTCTTAACAATAAGTTAGTCAACTCGACAATATCATGCATAGAATCTGCCCTTCAGTGCAGAAAAACTAAAACTATTTTCGCGTCTCCTGCTTCATCTTGTTTGCATTGAACCATATGATTGAACCAAGAACTATAAGCAAGTAATCCGTTGTGGAGGTGTCGAATGCTATATGTTTTTATAAAGAGATTTGCGGTGTCTTGAATTGTTTCCTTAAAACATTGTTAAATACGTCTATAGTAACTATCGTCAATATGCAATATATCGTTGATAAATATTGGTCATTATATCACGTGTATCTTATATTGTGAGCAAGCAAACAGGAAGACCATCGCTGTTATCATCTCTGCCGTGAAATGCCAATGATGCATCTTGTGCAGATTTAGTTATTTAATTTCTATCAAATTCAAATCACATAGTTATGTTTAGTATTGTTGGAAAAACTCTCAGATATTGTTGGAAATAAACCATTTTCTTTACACTCAAAATAATGTAAAAGCATTTCAAATCAGTTTTGCAATCTGATAAAAGTCAGTGCATTATCACATTTGTATCTTCATGTTGTTTCCAATAATCAAAGCCACTCCATGCACTAAAAGACGCGTTTTCTTAAATGTTTGCTTAACCTCGTTATATGTATGTGGTTGTTACATAAAGTTATTTTAGAAACACCTCATCACATATTTCGTATCCTAGTTTATTCAAACTATACGTTATCACGCTTCTAAATATCTAATGCCAGAGAAATCAAAGACCGAATATGATCAAAGAACCCCTATACAGGTGCAGTTTGTTGACGTTTCTGTCTCTGCTGGCAAGATTTACATCATAGATTAATAAGTCATTCATATCAAATTTTATATGCTGCCTAAGCTTATTTGAATTAAATATCATACAATGAAATCAGGATTTTTTTATTGTACTGAAATGTAGCGGGGATCTCGAAAAATGCACAAAATGTTAATATTTGTTATAAAAAAAATGAAACTTTAAAACAATGGTCAATAAATCGGTAAATTGTAGTAAAAGTAGCCAGAAAAGTTAAGAAAGTAAAGTTTGACAGTGTAACGCTGTATAATTAAATTTAAGTTTACTCTTAGAGTAAAATATGATTTTATATGTCCATTTACAATATACAATACCCTTCCATGAGCGTTTATTACTAATGCCTTTCAATATTTTGAATAATTCATGAATTCCGAGAAAAGTTCGACACCAATAACCATATTTTGAATAATATAATTGAAATGTTAATGGTCTTAATGTCTTCATTCTGTTTATCAAATATCCTGATGTGTTTTGACTTTTTCGTGAGAGTCCTCCCTGTTTTGCATACATATAAGTTATTCAACTTTAAGTTTTCATTTATCATGTGTATGAAAATGGTAAGAGACAGTCACGATGCTATGATTTAGGATAAAGATCAGCTGATTATCCTGCAATTTATTCATTTCTGACAGAATTCGAAGTCATACTATGAGCTAGTTTAAGCTACATAGTATTTGTTTTCCTGAATGACAGCTTACCCTCAATGGACTACATTGAAAGATCGTGGTTTGTTAATTTTATCGCCTTTTGCATTTAATATATTCTAGTTATTATATCACACGTATGACGCCAGAGACAGGACACCTTTTGTTCAGCACCATCGAGTTGAAATTGGTCGACATCGATACCGACTTTTGAAACGATGGTAACAAAATACTCAGAATTTACAGAAACCGCTTTAGCTGAAGCATGATTAGTTATTTACATCTAACTGTATATCATTTCAACATTTCATTTGTAATGTTATTTATAATAAGTCCTAGATAAATGGTGAAACAGAGACCGTTATCAGATATAATGTATCTTGGTATGGATGGCGAGTCATTAGACTCTCATAAGTCGAGACGCCTGCGCGTCGAGACTTATGATAGTCTAATGACAAGCCATCCCATACCATGATACATTATATCTGATAATGGTCTCTGTTGAACCGTTTATCTTACATACACGGCGAGCAGAGGCATATTATTTGAAATCTTAATTGAAAATATAAAAAAAAATATTTCAAAATATCTAATAAGTAAAATATCCATAATAATTTAATTTTTAAACACTCCTGTCTCTGGTGATATCTTGTGGTTGTGCTAAAGACTACGCTAAAAAGGTAGGACAATTGAAGACGATTGAAGCTGATTGATTGATCGATCTCACCATAAGACCGTGAACTTAATGATGCGTTTCGAGAGAAAATAATTGTATGCTTTTAACACGGTGGTCAGTTTTCAATAATAATTGGTGATTATTAAAAAGGTCACAGGTTTAATTTTATAAACCAACATTTCTAACACCATATATTTTCTGTATTAATTTTGGTACACACAAATGACAAATTTCATTACATCGGCCATAGCCAACGCGTTCCTTGTGGTACCATCCAGGTACTGCATTTTAGATGTATAACATCCTTTGGCGAAACATAAGCCATGGGCTCTTGCTTGTATGTCTACTCTGCTGGAATCGCGTTTCAAAATTAATGGTAGATTCCCTTGACTCCCTTGTTTTTATTCATATTCATATGCCCGTGTTTGTTGTTGTGTACATGTATTTGACATTTTAATGAATTATTATGCAAATGAACAAAGCGAGATAATTAACATTGTGATATCCAATTTTAAAATAGCTATTTGATACAATGTTAACTGTAAACGTGATATTTACCTCATGGTAGCTTGATGGTCACGGTTTTAAAATGCAAACAAATACTTCCGAACACAGAGCTCGAATGATTTTGATATTTGTTTTTAACGGTTTTACCATTATTATGTAAAACGCTGTCATCAGGTTCGAATCTAATTCTATAGACCTATTTGATTTACATATCAAGATTACCAATTTAATTCGCCGACTTTATGACTGCATTGTCTGCATAATAATTGTTGATAGTGTCAAATTAGAATCAGTGTTTCTAATTCTTCTTCTCGTCTCACTTCACTACCCAGAACGTTATCTAAATCCTTTGTTAGATAACGCTCTAGACCTCATTCTTAAAAATAACAGACAGGGCAACGAACTTTAAACAAAAGAAACACAATGGATAATTTATGAATAGAAAAGGGCTAGAGGTGTATATCATGATAATAGATCATTCGGTGTATTAATTGCTAGAACCTTTGTACATGTTGTAAATGATCCAGTTAATTAATAGAAGCGGTGGACTCTAAAAATACATGTTGCAAATATCGGAGACGCATATTCAATCGATTGGCCAAGGTATGAAGCATCAACAAGATATTTTTGGTTGAAATTCAACAACTAAAATCATTATTGTGTCATAACTTTCAGATAAAGATTGCGTATTTCTACCTTCAGTGTTTAAACGCATTTGTTTTCCATACCAGTGAGATAAGCTTACAGATGAAGGTGTGAAAATGATATGACATCAGAGACACGATACTTACAATTTAGTATAAAGGTCAGTTCATTGTCTTGAATACGTTTTCTCACTTTTCGCTACAGG
>JXSR01S027401.1:4489-15672 GCA_000969725.1 Ophiothrix spiculata | reverse complement strand
AATTACTAATCTTCTTTAAACGTCAAGTGTCAAATGATTGTTCCTTCGTAGCTAGTGGTGTAAGTCATGAAACAATATATATTTAATATGTATTTCATAGATTTGGAGAAAAATACTATATTTTAACGAAGATAAAAATAGTCTTTAATTCCAGCTGACAATCGTAATTCGCTTATTTAAGAAGTCTGATAGTATCTTGAAATGAAAATGCAATTCATTTTGTGAATTTGTAAAGAAACTTGATAATGTGAGTATTCGATAACAACTGTTGAATATAAAGACAATTGTCATCATACAGTAGTGGACCTAGCGATAAGAAATTGGCTTTTCCCCAAGGGTTGGACAGAATAAAGAGTCCAGTGCAATGGTCACTTATTACAATTCTTAATCTGCAATTATTGTTTAGAATGACATTACCAAACGTAAACGAAGCGCCAAAGTTGAAACATGTTTTCTCTGTGTTTCAACCTTTTTCAAACCAGGCCCCATTAAGTAAATCTGGTTTTGACTCTTTGAAGTGAAAAAATATAATGAACTGCAACGATAATAAAATTATTTTCAAATGTAAATATACATGTAGCATAAGGGGTACATATTGGAGTGTTTTAACAATCTTTTTTCCATGGCACGACTATTAAAAATTAGCAGTAACAACGACACCATGCTTTACCTTGAAATGAATAATAATCCATGTCTGGTGGGACCAAATTGCTAAATGGGACCAAGTTTGAAAAAAAGAGTGAAAAGACAGGAGAAAAAAAAAACTTTGGCGCTTCGTTTACGTTTGGTAACGTTTTTGGTAGATATTGATACCTTTGTAGAAACAACATTTTTGTGAAAGTTATTCATTGCGTATTACATATTTATACATAAGACGCACTTCGCCTGTCATCATACTCAAAAGTCAGGTGTTAAAGTAATCAAGGTACCCCTGCAATCAAAGTCCGCCTTCCATAGACCATAATGAGGGATATCAACGTTAAACTAACAACTAAAAACACAATAGCAGAACAAAGGCGAATACAAAGGATCTCAAGTAGAATGTTGCAGCCGGTAAATAACCCACGGTAGCTGCGCTGAAATTTTTGAATTCATTTCTTTATTTTTCAAACTACTGTGGCTTTTAATTCACTTCACGTAACAAAGTACTGAAGACAGCTTTAAAATTAAAAAATGCTTCTAAAATAAAAGTACCAGACCGAATTAACCGAAATACAACATTGAGACCTCTTAAGTGGTGCTCTTTATTTGAAACTTGAATTTAAACTATAACACCCTTTAATTGTTAACAATATTAGACACGGCGTTAGTCATATCCATGAAAGTCACTAAAACACAACTGATCTTACTTCGCACAATTTTTTCCTACTTTAAAATGTTGATGCAATCAACATCTTGGTAGAAAGAACGTTACCAACAGCAACAGCTATGATGTTTTCGTCAATGTTTAGTAAACTTTTTTACGATAAGTAGCCAAAAATGAGACAAACATATTGACGGATATAAATATATAATTGGTCATTGTGCAAATATGAAATAGATATTTAGCAAACATTTACAAACTGCCGGACATGTTTGTGAGGTTATTTTCTACTCAATATTTCCAAGTGTTACCCTGTCTATCGTGGTATCACCATGCAGTTTAATATTTCAAAAACCGAAAATAATAGGTCCAAGCTGACATTCTTGCTATCGAAATTTTCTTAAATAAACGAAATGCTCTTAAATAAAACCAAGACGAAATAAATAAATGGCAACGACGTCATATGAATATCATAGTCTTACAGTATTTTAATAGTTGAAATTATTGCATACTTGTTAGACAGTAATTCATACGAAAATGGAATAAGCATAAATTATGAATGAATAATACAAATACTGTCAGTGCACGTGTTGAACATTGACAACACACAATATATTAGTCAAAATATATAATATAAATAAAAAATATGTTAAAATATTTGTTCAATTGCTCCATGAGGGTCAAGAACGGTGATACATTTTATGGAAAGCACACTTTTAGAGATGTATTGCTTAAGAATGTCAATGTCCAAATAATGAATAAAGTTTCTGCACCGAAGATATTTCAGTTAATTAATAGTCCTTTCTTTTAGTTCAACATGTTGAAATCATTTCTGTTGCAAAATCTGTGTAACAAAATGTTCTTTTTGCTCTGTGTGACGGCGAAGCTGAACATGACGATAGTGGACTCTCTGGATAATAATCAGGTGAAGAACAGTTCTGATGCAGAGATAGTTGGTGGTGATGAAGAGTCTGTTGATTGTGATGAAGAAAATTCCTCTGGTCGATATGAGTTGGTGTTGTTGGAATGTTCTGTTCATCAGGGGGAGGGGTCATACAAATATAATTTGGTAGCGGATCCTGCTGACATGAAGTAAATGAAGTAAATGCTGGTTTTGTGTAAGAGTCTGATTGTACTGATGCTGGACTAAGACATACATCATTATTGGAAGACATAAAACATCCAGGATCTACTCCGATATTGTCTCTTGAGGCTGTTGGTAATATTACCTGATTCATATATTCACTAGGTAATGGAGCACCAGAATCGGCCAACTTCAGCATTTCAGAAAGCGCCCAAATATAGTTATGAGCAAGTCTTAAAGTTTCAATTTTTGTGAGTTTCATGTCATCAGGAAACTGCGGAAGCACCTTGCGTAGTCCATCCAGCGCATCGTTTAATCCATGCATACGATTGCGTTCTCTGTCATTTGCTTTCACACGACGATTACGACGAATTCTTTTGACACAAGACGGGCTGCGATTCCGACGTCTCGATC
The DNA here is from genome assembly GCA_000969725.1 of Ophiothrix spiculata. Lineage (NCBI taxonomy): Eukaryota > Metazoa > Echinodermata > Ophiuroidea > Amphilepidida > Ophiotrichidae > Ophiothrix > Ophiothrix spiculata. Next base: position 12,871 of record JXSR01S027401.1, on the reverse strand, counting down.
TGGTATAACGCTTCCTTGTACGTCCATTAGAATGGATGACGTTTTCAGATTCAGTTTTGTTTAAGCCTTTCTTCTCTATCTTTGAAATATTTCTTGATTCACAGCACATCTTAGCATCACTTAAGATATCGCCTCCAATTGACATTATTATAATCCTTATTTTATAAAACAGCACACGTTAAGTTCTTACAGACTTTCGCTTGTGTCACTGCTTAAACTTCTTTACACATATTCAGATCTTGATGTTGACCTCAAGAGAGAAAGTTTAAAAGTGATCATGTAGTGATAATCAATGTCTTTATATACCTTCTTCAGCCAACAAGAGGGCGTTTGTTAGCCCTCCAGCATCGTAACCAACTTTCAACGCAGCCAATAACATGCAAACAATAGCGCACGCTCATTGCACATATCACCGACTTTATTGGTTCAAACAAGGGAAACAAAGAACACAGACAAATATAAGAGTGAGTCAAATTCGTTAATTTAAGGATTTTTCAATGTGCAATATCTCCTATTAGCCAGCCAAAGTGTGTTGCTACAGACAAATCAACTAATTTTAATGAATTGACTCGCTCGTTTATTTAGTGTTTGTTTAATAAGGGTTTAAATGCATATTTCAGATAAAAGTGTTGAAATGTGTTGGTGATTTTCTTCGTGGGTCGGAAACAACTAGATTTTTCTGTACCATTTGTTTACGGTACTAATTTTAGTCAGAAGAGCTTAATAACATACACAAAAAGAAAACATTTTTTTGCAACTTTTAAAGATTAAGGCCCGTATTTCAGAATGATGTTTAGCTAAACCATTGTTCAAAAGAGCATCAACTGTCCAGGAATGATACGCATCATTGCAGCTATCAAGCAGAACAGTTCAATGAGTCGTGCTGTTGACGAGAAATAAAACCTTGATTTAGCTAAACACATTTCTGGAATACGGGCCTAAGAGACTGTGTCTCATCTCAACCAAACTGTGTAGAGTGCAATAAGAATAAAAGTAAAACTGATCACACACAAAAGTGTAAATCATAAATTTCAATCCATTCCTATGCTGGAAGGTTTTATGTACATTGTGTTTCATATAGTATAGTCACTCACGGAAGAGCATTTGTCGGCTTCTATGTTTTGTATGAGTTTTCCAAGATAAACGTAAGTAGCTTGCACGTGAGCTGGATAATTGGTTGTATGATTCTTTCTTACTTTTGTTTGACAAAAATAGAAACACACACTTTGATAATATTGATTGTCAAGATTATTGCTGAAAAATAACTGTTACCTTACATGTAAAAGCGAGCACCTTAAAGGATTAGACCAAACTAATTAAGGACTCCCTAGATTTTATTACCTCAGGCATAGCTGGTTTATTCGGTGAATTGTAGACAATTGAAGTTCCCACACTTCACGTCTGAAAATCAAAAAGACAAGGTACACACGTTTTCGCCCGTAAGACAGGAAATTGCCTTATCCTTTACAGAACAGATTTATCAAAGGTAATTATTGTTTGAAACACAGTAACCGTTTTCCACATAATATCCAGGTTAACAGCTAAACGATAGGTAAAAATAGGTATTAATCTGCGTATATTACCATTCTACATAATCTTATCGTAAATTCTCGTTTCGAGTATGTAAATTTTATATTAAAGTTAATATTCAAAAGGGAATTATACCACGTCCACTCTTTCCCGCTTAGACCACGCTTCCACGTTTACTACAGTAGAGTTATCCAAGCATAGTTAATGTTATTACTGAGTAGTATATAAACATGATATGAATAAAGTCACTTGTTTTGATTTTCTAGCTCCTCTTGTCATTTCTCTCATCCAATCGTTCTGCCCGAAGACACATGGTGGGAAATGGAAAGGAGACAAAATTACACGTAATATTTTTCTTTTAGAAACTATTTGATAAGATATGAATAAATAATCTATTACACAGATTTCTCAAGGAATATTTGTTGTATTTTGTTAAATTTGCAAAAAACAAAGTAAGGTATCCATTTAAAAAAAAATACGGTCTTGTATTAACTCCGTCCCCCCTCATACTCAAATATATATCCAGCCATATTACAAAAAAACATGTATATGATTTTTCACTTACAAACTTAATCTTCTTAAAGCAGGGTATTATTTCCTTCAAATTGTAGCGAGTTATCAAGAGTGTGACTATATCCCAACAGTTGACCAAAACACATTAGTTGTCTAGTGCCAATGGTAATCTGAAGTAAAACCGAAGCAAACATAAAAACATGGAAAACGTTCTAATACACACTCTTAGAAAGAAAGTATCAAATATGAGACAAAAAGGATCAATTTTGATCCTTTTTAGGTATCAAATATGAGCTTATCCTCAAAGTGAAGGATCAAAGTGATCCCAAAAAAAGGATCAAAAATGTTGATCCGAAAAAGGATCAAATATTTCTTATAAAAAAGACCTGCAAAAAACATCAACCCACGCCGCACTCATACCTGCTGGTAATTACGAGACCTATGTTCTAACCACTCGACCACGCCGGACTGTGTGATGATATCAACGTATTTATATATGTTACACCATTGTATACATTCCCCGCTGTGTAGTGGATATTGGGTTGTACTCAAATATGAAACAAAAGATACGTTGGATCCAAACGCGGTATCAAATATGAGCTCATCCTTTCCGTATCAAAGTAAACCAGAAATACGGATCAAAACTTTGATATTGTAATCAAAAAGGATAACAATAAAATGATCCTAAAAAAGGATCAAAAATGATCCTTGTGAATTTGATCCATTTGTATATATTGATCCGCAAAAGGATCAAAAGTGATCCTTAAAGGATCAAAAGTGATCCTTAAAGGATCAAAATAAAATGATCCCGAAAACTACTCGTATATTTGATCCCGGCCTTCTAAGAGTGCATTGCGTGCCAATAAAACTTAAAAAGTTTTGTGGGATTTTCTTTTTGATAGAATTATGGTACAGGCAATAAAAAGAATTATTATCATTTATTTGTAAATTATCTAAGCTTCAATTTGTTTTCTTTATTTTGTGAAGTTCATAATTTGGTGGTCAGAAATTATAACAAATTCTGTGAATCCCTCAATTATTGGGTATGTCCGATTTCATGATCTTAAGCCATAATCAATAATCACAACTTGTAATAAAGATTGTTAATGCAAAGCATTTTCACCCGTACATACTACATAAAAATTAATTTGATTGCAGTTTTCCTAAGTGTTATTTCAAAAGCCTTTAAAAGTTAATCAAGGAAAAAAGTCAGCAAAAAAAATTGTAAGAAAAAAGATTTTTTTTTTGGTTTTCTCTCCCAACCATAATGTTCAAATAATTTACCCCAAACTGCAAATTCCGCTTCTGATATATATGAGATAATGTGACCCTTAATTTTCAAGTTTATTTTTGATACACAGTGTTATTGTTTCAAAATTTACCATGATTGTAACTATTGCTTCTGAGGCTCGCATATTTGTTTATTTATTTTGCTCTTACAAAAGGCCTTGAAAACTATTTTCAGAGATATTGCTGACTGAAGTACCACAATTGAAAGTAAATTTCATTGCTTATGATTTTCTTTAAAATCGATAGTTGTTTTGTATTCTTCATCTCAAGCAATAATTGATAAAAACGATTTTTTCTTAATCTATATTATTGTAAAATAATTAAACCAGTTTAAAGGTGCTCATTTCTTGGATGCATATATTACTATCTTTAACTGGATTTTACAGACTTCGTGATGCATCTAATTTTTCACAAATCGGACAAGAATGAAATGTCTGCTTCATTTTTAATGTGCTATATCCCCAAATATGAATTTCCGAATCTGATGAAATAAGTACTAGACACAATGAAGCAGAGAAGCGCTTATTTAATGATAAAAAGCATCGGTATGTATTATTGATTGTTTTGTGTAGCAATCTCGCGTTTTTATTGACACATACTGTATAAAACATAGAAAATACTTCCATTTACCCAGAACGTGTAATTTAACATCAATCCATACTAATGATAGAAGGTTTTATGCATATGTTTCATATAGTAGATACTACCTTTTAGTCGTGGAAGAACATAGTCGTCTGCTACATTCGGTGTGCCTTTTCCAGGAAAAAAGTACCTAGCATGTGAGATGAAGTACCATATTTACCTAGTTGGACAAAAGAGTACAACACTTCAATAGAAACACATACGTTGATTATACTAATTGTCAAGATTTATGGCTAAAAATTATTATCGCTTTACATGTAAAAAGCAAGCATCTTATTCGATAACACCGAACTACTTCCACAGGTTTCCTTGCCTCGGGCACAGCTGAGTGACTTGGTGTTATCATGGCAACGCGGGCAACCTCGTCCATTGAAGTTCCCACACTTAACGTCTACCAGTCTGGAAAATCAAAAAGACAAGGTGCACACTTTTTAACCCGCGAGGCAGTAAATTGCCTTATCCTTTCCAAAACAGATTAATCAAAGGTGATTAGTTCGTAATTGTTGTTAGAAACGCAGTGAATGTTTTCACAGGTTTACATGGTTTAACAATAGCCAGAACAAAAACTAACAATAGTTATTAATCTGTGTATATTACTATTTGAATCGTAAATTCCACTCGGTTTGAATGTGTGAATTTTATATTGTCAATTGAAAAGGAAATTTTGCCACTGACTTCATTCTCTTCTGTTTCCCACTTAGCACACGCTACAATAGCGTTTATTTAAGTTATCCAACCAGAATTAATGTTATAACAGTGTACGAACGTATTTACAAGCTCCTCCCACAATTTCTCTCAACCAGTCATATATACTGTGGGAAAAGGAAATAGGACAAAATCACACTTAATAATTTTGTTGTTTTAGCAATCATAAATGAAAAAAAAAAAGTATTTCAATACACAAATATTTATAGCCTTGTCCAAGGCTGGATTGGGCAGCCCCTCCCCCCTTTCGTGATTAAGTTCAAATGTGAACAATATTATACAAATATTGACTGCTTTGAGGGGCATGGTTTAATTTATTTTCCCGAGGTGATCTCAAAACCATGAATATGCCCGAAGCGAAGCTGAGGGCATATTCATGGTTTTGAGATCACCGAGGGGAAATAATTTTAACCATGCCCCGAACAAAAAGCAGTCAATATTCGTTTTATATACCGAATATATAGATTTTCGTCATCTGGTTGGTTAAAAGAACCGATAATGATTTACGATATTTCTCTTTTCAATCCTGACCGCGCCGTAAATTTGTGCGCAAAATGTATTGAGCGGGCCTAGTGAAAAATATGCCCCGGGCCTAGTAAAATCCATGCCCTCACTTTTAACCAATCAGAGGACAGGAATCTATATATGAGGTATATAAAGGCCTATATGAAACTGCCCATACTAATGGATTTTACCACTATTACTGCTGATAATCAAGGGTGTATGTGTCCCTAAAATATCAGATATTCTAATACTACTTGGCTAGCCACAGAGACCCACACTGAGATATTTTGCTTCATAGGGCCATATGTTCATAATTACACAAAATCTGTGTTTCCATCCATCTTAGGGTGGACGGTAACTATATCTTTGCACATGTTCAAAACTGTGATATTTTTAGATTTTTCCATTGGAAGTGATAATGAGCTATTTTCTGGTGGGTTTTGAAGTGTCAAGCACCATGCATTTAAGGGCAATTGTAAAGATGAAAAATTGTGGTAGGTTTACTGTGGCATAGGCCTATATTCTCCAAGGGATATTACCAGTGACATTTATCATATAAAGCTTAGGTTCCATACATACTTTGCTTGGGAAATTCATAATTATAAAGAGAATATTAGCTTTTACGGTGCAGAACCATGACTATTTATTTTTGTTTTAGTTTGTTTTGTTTGGGCAAAATTTTATTTGCAATTTTAGATGTATGCCTGTTTACAGAATAAAGAGTGTAATAAGACATATATCCCAGAGATTTTACTACATAAGGACTTGAGGCAAGTCTAAAATATTTATTGTAATGTCAAATTTCTACAGTATTCAAAAATATAATTAGTAGTTGGTTTGAACTCTGAATGAAAGTAAATGTATTTAAATACTACTATGAATGCAAAGCAATAAATTGCTGTTTTCATCTCATTATTCTTAAAATCAAGTTCCTCTGAAAGCATATAGTAAAGACTTGCATTACAGACTGAATAAGACTTCTTAATTACATTTTGTAAAAACCTAAAATAGGTAAAAAGTGGAAATTTTACCATTTTTTGTGGCAAAAATAGCCACCTTAACCCTATTTTTTTGCAATATTTCAACAAATAAAATCAAAAATCAAAACATTGAGAACATTAAACCTGGACAATGAATTCTAAATTCTAACAAGTAATTTAGTTCAAATTTTTACAAAAACAAATTTTAGTTAGGCATTTCAAAATGCATATTTTTGCCCTTATTCGAAAATTATAGGATGTTGTCAAAAATAAACACCACCATTGTGTTCAGCATAAAAACTTCTTTCTAGAAATGTACACTTTTATATGGATTTAAGTTTCAGTTGGTGTGTTACAGAGTAAAATCCTCCCCAAAAATGGAGGGTTGACACCAACTTTAATTGTTTGTGATATATTGTGGGCAATTAATCTTCAAAGTTATCCATGTCATAATAAGCGTTGGTGTGTAAAATAAGGCGATTCAAATACCGCTATTTTTGTTCAGTTAAAAAATAGAGGTTAAGCATTTTATATATCAAATCAATTAAAAAAATATTGAAAATTAACAAATGATCATTTTACATTAATTAAGACAAAAATCAACTTGAACAATTTGAAAAAAGTCACGTATGAAAATCTGATTCTCGATTCTCAAACAAGATGATTGTTCCTATGGTGTGGTTAGCTTTCCCCAAATTACATTGTTAGGACAATAACCGATACCATTATACTCTGCATATACATTGTAGCCCGGAGAAAAGGACAATGGCTCACTAGTTAAGCGCTCCCAGAAGGAGAATACGTACAGGGGACCAACGGCTTAAAATGACTTACGAAACACGGTCCAATAAAGATTCTTGTCCAAGGAAACACGGAGACGTGGTCCGGTACTCGAATCCGAATACTGTGGATGATACTGATCCCGTGCTCTACGCGGTTGCCTATAGTACCTACTCTCCACTTGCAAATGATATTGTAGGAAAATCTGTGAAGGTGGTGTAGTTTTAACAAGAGTTCTTAAAATAAAATCATGAGCATATCATTTATTCGGCATGACAAATACATTTATTTTTTCATTATTTAATTTTGTTGATTATTTTTAGAATATCCTATTACTTTTTTCTAGATATTTATATAACAAATTCTCACGAATCTTATAGAGACATCACTTTCACTAAGAAATTTAGAAATATGAAAAATGATACCCAATTTCATAAATATGCCAATTGTTCAACCCGCCATCATTTAAACACAACCATTAGTTTTAGGTTAAGCAAACAATTTGACATGTAGCTGTTTTACAGATTAGGTTGCATAGAATTGAACAGCAATAAACTCAACATATTCGAAATTTACTATAACAAACAAATATATTCCCAGCCTTCTGTTTAAAGTGTCAATCTTTTCAGCAAACTTATAACTCAACTTGTTTTTTTTTTAAATTTGATATAAAAATAGAAAAAAAAATAACACAATGGAAACTTAAACATGAAACGTTAGTAATTTTATTAATTTATTTTCTGCTTTAAAACAGCATTTCTTGTTAAGAAACAATGGCGTTAGCGTTGATATTAGAATGCTGGTATACCATGTGGCATGTAATAGTCAAAATTATCTTGTTTTGATACTAGCCGTGCAAATATGTAATAATACGGTACCAGAAAAAATCAGTACAAATACAGTATTTTATCGGTAGATTATATGCATCAAAACTGTCAAAATTATTATAACACAGTGTACTATTTTACTGAACTTGGGTTACGGGCAACGTAAAATTGAAAACATTACTTATTCAGTTCCCACGAAATCAGCAACAAGGAAACAATAAAAAAAAAATCAACGATTTCTACTGCAAAATATATCAGACTTATCTAAACATCCATAGGGCCACAAACGAAGAGTAATTGTATCAATAATGCGCTCCATTCTGTTCAAATTTGCAACAGATAAGTACATAACTGTAGGGGACGAAGTACCACACCCTGTGGTCTTCCAGCGCGGTAAATTTTTATTGGACCATAACGTTATTGGAAAGTATCAAAAAGGGGTAATCATCCCACTTGGCATTGTGAGCCTACATTGGGGCTGCTTTGAAAGCAAAAAGTACAAGTGTTAAGAGGTGTTAAGGAGTGGTTTCAACTGGCTAAGCCGTTGGTGTGTTTACGTTTAAAACAAAGTTTCAATTTACCATGTAACCAATATGAGTGACTTATGAGTC
>JXSR01S027400.1:12199-28107 GCA_000969725.1 Ophiothrix spiculata | reverse complement strand
CTGATATTGCTCAAGGTGAATAATCTATTACACATATGAATGATCATTCATCTCGAAAGACCCGTTTCATAAAATCCTCTGTTCTAGGAATTGTTTCCCATGGAAATATGGCCTTGTGGCTCTCAACCCTTAATATTGAAATTGTCAGGATTGTAAAAATCAAATAGTTAAGCTTTGAATAATTTAATGTTGTTGATTTTATTCACATTGGGGTATTGCCTCAACAAATTAACTTAATATCTTAAAATATATAAATATAATTAGTCAAACATAACATCCTTAATACTCAAATCTACAAAGATATGCACTCAAAATGAGACACTGAATAATATGGGACTGCTTATTTCAATGCCCCTGTTCATTAAGAGTGTAACTTCATCTGTGTATATTAGGGAAGGTGTACTCAAGTTGGTTTTGATAGGGGTGTGCCACTGGTAAATTTGAAGTACCGCCAATATATACCAATTTTCAAGAAAAAGGGACCCATCCATATACCAAATTTCGAGTCGAATTTATACAAAAATTGAAATTTTCTCCAAAAATGTAAGCTAATTTGGCGTGAATTTCCTAATATTTGTTTGAAATTTAGAAAAAATCCAAAATTTGCACCATTTAAGCGCAAATTTTAGAAAATTTTGAAAAACAGACCCATCAAAATACCACATTTTGCAAAGAAAAAGGACCCATTGGCATACCAGACAGCCTGATTTTGCGACCCAAGTAATCACTTTTGTACTAAGTACCCCCCCCCCGGGATATTAGCGCACACAAACAAAGGTATGAGAACCTGCACATGCATTGATTCAAAGTGCCCAAAGTTGAGGGTGTTTGCAACATCAACTATACATACAATATAAACTCTCATTGCAATATAGATTCAAATAGTTTAAAAATATCCATATGATTCTATTTTTTAAGTTTTTCTTAAATCGTACAAGATATACTTCCATGCTATGTACATGTGGGATATTGCAGTAGAAAACACAAAATGATCGCATTTCTTGAGCAAAGACTTAGATTTACCCAAAGATTATAGTTGACGAAAACTGGCAAATCCTCCCTCACTTTTAAACCAATATTTGTAACAATTACTTGGATTAAGATTTTTCAAAAAAAATTGGCTCGGAATTCTATACTTACTGGTTCTGTGAAATTAAAAATAACATCTCAATTTATTCTCAATTTATGTTATTTCTGAAAGTAATTTTCTCTAGGGTGTGTTCACACAGACGAATTTGGTCATGACTATATTCTAGCTTGTGAGCCACTTATAACCAAATTCCCAGTGTGAACGCAATTATAGAAAGTGTCTTGCTCGTTACCAAATGTGACAAGCCACTAGTTTTAACGCTCAAGTCGTGTCCCAGCAACTGCTATGTTGTCTCGCTCTAGAGCCGGTCATGACTAGTCATGACTATTATGTGTGAACATAGCCTTAGTGTATTTTCCACTGAAGTTAAAAAAATGCTGATTAATTGAGGTTTATAATGACTGGTTACATATATTTGTACCAAATTTGAAGTTTACTTTTCAGAAATTTCCAAATTTAATAAGTACGATGAGTGTTCAATAAGTTTAGCTTGAAGTAAAAGAATACAAGCCATAAAGTTTGTATTGGTATGTTATGTTGTTCCACATAATTGATGAACAAATGGAAAGTTTCAAGTAAATATATGGGCATTTGTGGGAGCGGGTTAGCGCAGCAGTAGTTTCCTCGCTTTACACCAATCAGGTCCCCCAGGTTCAATTCCCGGCCTGGCGCTTCATGTGCATTTGGTTTTCAATTCATGCTCTATTCCACTGTTTTTTCTTTGGGTACTCTGGTATTCCTCCTGCATTCAAAAACTGAATTTAAAAACATCAAAAACTGAATTTAAAAACATCTTGTAGTCCAGTTGAAGATAAGCTTCCTTTAGGCGCTGGAGGACAATTAGGCCACAACTTAATTGTGTGGCCGGACGCAATCGGGCCAGAGCCATGATTTTCCAAGGTGGCGACTGTAGACTTGATTATGCACCTCTAAATAATTTCAAAACATGTAATGAATATTATACAATAATTGAGGTGATCAATCAAGCCTACGGTTGCCATTTTGAAAAAAATAAGGCTGTGGCCAGGTTGATGCAGGCAGCACAAAGTTGTGGCCTAAAATAGCTCCAACGCCTTAGCTTACTTGGTACCAAGTACCAAGTTGGGTTTCCTTAGCGAAAGCCTAAACAAGATGATTTGATTTCGTTTAGATTTACATAAATTTAAACACTGCCATTTAGCAGTTTCTGGAAGTTAAATTTTTACCCTGAATACTGAAAAAACAACAGAACTTAACCAACAAGCAATAACCTTAAAATCGCTCACCAAGGCGTTCTACACACTGAATTTAGCAAAAAGGTGATAACACTTGAGAGCAATCAATTCTTTAAAATAGCATGACAGGAATTGGCTGCTGATTTCAAAATGCCAGGAAGGAGATGGATGTGAAGCTCTTGGTATCATAACAGTTATTTTGTATCGATTTTTAATGCTTAATTCGAACCTAACAGTTATAAATTTCTGTAAAATAAAAACTACCAATATTTACTTGAAACTTTGCATTTATTCATCATAATCAAGCTGAACTAAATGGTGTATAAATCCGGCTGCAACCTACAACCTTAATTTCCCAAAATGGCGACCGTAGGTTTGATTGTAAAATATTCATTAAACATGTTTTGAAACTATTCAGTGATGCATAATGAGTGAGGTGCAGGAATGTGTCTTTTTGACAAAATGTTCCCGTTCAATGGTAATACCCCATTCATTTTTTCAAAAACGGTGCAATTCTACTACTAGATACAATACTGCACCTTGATGTGCATAATCAAGCCTATGGTGGCCACCTTGGAATATCAAGGCTGTGGCCATGTTGCAGCCTGCTGCACAAACTTGTGGCCTAATTATGCTCCAGCGCCTTATCACCTTCTTCATCAGGCCATGAATATATTGAACACGTACCCCTCGTCCTGTCTCATGCAAGGTATACAGACTCGAGTCCAACCACTTGAACTCTTGGAGAACACAAATTCCGAGATTATAAAATGCATAAACACTATTAAAATGATATACTTTGGTGTACTTTCATATAAAAATCCACCATCTATTTGGATCAAGGAATTCAATAAGGGGAACCTCCACTTGCCGCCATTTGTTGTTGATCATGGAGCAGAGATATTGTATACTTATGGATTTGTTCAGAAGTAGGCCTTATAGGCAGATCGTGCGAGTCCTGATGTTGCATGTATAGTCAGTGTGCAATATCTTTCATGCGCAAACCATGTCCTTGTTTCCAGCACTACCTAACAAAGTAAAAACACAGTATGTGCATTGCATATCAATTGCAAGTTACTTCCTTTTCCCTTGAAGAAATCTGCACAAATGAGCAGACAATCAATTCACTTGCATAACTTAAGGCAGTATCTACTATACTAAACACTTGCGGATACAACTTTCTAATATGGGAATGGATTGAAGTGAAATTTCATTTGTAAAGGAAATATCTGCTTTGTTTTATAAATGCACATACTGCATTTTTACTTTGTAGGGCAGAGCAGCGTGTATTGCGACTTGCTCCGAGCTTGGTAAGCTAGTGAAAAAACGTGCATCCGTATGATACAAGAACTCGCACTCCACGAGTGACAATCCAAGATGGCCACCATCCATCACACAGGGATACCATTTACACAGCAATCAAAATAGGCACCATTTCCCATTTTTTAAAGTCCTTGATTCACATAGTTTTTCCTGACTTTATAGATAATATGGATGTACATGCAAACACTGCTTACTTAATTAATACAAATTGTAATACAATTCACAAAAGATGTATTTTTTTCATAACACAGTGATTATTCAGTACATGCACAACACACATAAATAAAATGTGGACTATGTCCAAAATGTACTAGAAACACTAGATTTGACTCTTTTTTGTACATGTTTTTGTATTTGGATTGTTGATTATTTACACCAAAGGGCAAGGAGGAGGTGGATTAGGGAAACATATTTAAAGGTTTTCTAACATTTTGTTACGAACTCAACCCTGAAGTACATTACATCAGATAAAGCTTAAATTAAAGTTAAATGTGTAAATTTATGCATATTGTGAACACAGGCTTCAGTAAATCGGACAAGAGGCTTATGCCCATATGACTTACCAACCACTGGGCTCATGTAGCTCTCCTAACACTGATATAGGAGGGATTAGACTCTTATCTTTAACATGTGTGCAAATATGTATAAGCTTTTTTAATCACAAAATTATCACTGACAATTTGAAATATCTAAATCCCCCCCACCCCCAAATGAATGAAAAGTGCCATACATATGGCTGTATCTCTTATCTGAACAACACCCTAGATTTTCTACAAATTTCAATTTTTCATGCAATGTCTAATGTACTTTAACTCAGTATATGCAAGATTGCAACTTCATGCTCAGTTTGTGATGCAACCTGTATAAACTATATCTCAAAGTTGTTTTTCATTTCGAATCAGGTTGTGTATGCCACCCTTAACTTGCGTTTGAACAGTGTGAGCATAAACGATCAAAATCAACAAATCACGCTCTGCAAATACATGCATAAATAACTGCATCAGTACGCAGAAGGCCTTAACAAGCGTCGTAAAGAAAAAACCTGTGAACAAGTGAAAAACAACTGAGACTAACTCCATGATACATAGTACAGCAATCAAGAGAATGCAAGAAAGTTGTTAGGCTTGGCGTCCAAAGACATTCGCTCGGCCGAGTGACATTCGCTTTTGATATTCCCTCTGACTTATTCGCTAAAAGGGAGAGCGAATGTCGCTCTCATTGCGTGAACATCATTTCAATCCATGAAAGCAAATGTCACTCGCGCATTTTGTAGTGCTATGATTATTGAATAAACAAACCCAAGAATTTTAATTTGGAGCGATCTTTGCTCCAATTCAATCTAAAATGTAGCGAATGTTGTGAAATTTGTAAGCGATTGTCGCTTCCCGTTGGAGCGAAGTTTTCTTGGTAGGGTGAACGAATGTCACTCGGGCGAGCGAATATCTTTGGATGCCAAGCCTTAGTGCAGTTAGCTGCGATTTTGCATAAATTTCCATTACAGACTTTATAGTGTTTAGTCTTGGGTCACAGCTAGGCTCTTGAAATGGTGCTTCAGTCACCTAAAGAACCACTTAACACGTCCCTGACAATCAGAGACACATCTAGGTTTTATATTTTAGAGACAAAGTGCTAAACAAACATATAGCAGGTTCTGTTGAGACAACATTTTTGCATTCATATGATGATGTATACATCCAGAGCACTTTGCACAAGTTTTAATGTGCCACCAATCAACCCCCCATCGATATTTTTCACATATCTCTCCGAAATGATTCAAGAAATTACTTCAAAAATCATTTTTCCATTACCTTTTTCCAGCTTTGCATAGTTTTTGTAGCCAAATTTGATACCAAGCCACTCTTGACAATTAGAAACACTCATTTTACAAATATAAAGTTGAGCTCAGGTGTTCTCGCAATGCTAAAGGGCTTGACGGGAGCATACACGCATGGTTAAGCTTGGAAAACAGGAAAATCTTAATTAAAATATAATAATATATATATTTGTTTGAATTGAGTGAATTATTTGATAGTTTCAAATATATAGATGTTTATCAGTTTGAATCATTGTACTAAATAATTAACATGTTTTTGGAAATAGTTTTTGGAATTTGTATAGTATACTGTATTTCTGATACTTAAAAAGTACCCAGAGAAGCAACTCTTAAAATGGAATTAACCTTACAATGCGGCATGAATGATTAACATTGTGTGATAATAAACTTCCTTCTAACTGGCCATTCCACATAAAATGATATATGAATTACATGGATTACTTTATGGGTCACCTGCATGTAAAGTTGGCCACATCTCTCTGAAAGTGGAATGATAATAATACTATCAAATGCCACTTTCTGCTCTCTGCCAGGTAGCCCGTCGGGACCTGAACAACTTTACAGCTTCTGCTTGTATGCGACATCCTAAACAAATATGATTATCCTAAGGGGTCATCCAGGTGCAAAACTCAGCAGCCTAAGCTGGCTCATCTCTTAACCCATCTGCTCTCTCACTGTCCCTCACATACATAAAAACCTAGCTGACCAAATTCCTATATAACCCTAATCCACTTCCATTTATGGTGGGAAGGAGGAGAGGGGTTATAAGAGTTGACAAAATAATAACAAGGATATAGCGATAGAATGAGAAGCGCCCTCTTGTGACTCAGGAGCAGCAACCACCGCTACTGACAGGTTGCGCCTCGTCGTCTTCTACTATTGTGACGGTTTTTCTTGCTTGCCTTGATGATGATGTGCCGCCTTTGCTAAAATCATCTGACGGTGAAGCTTCTAACATTCCTGCAAAATTGAAAAGTGACAGAATAGAACATTGAAATCATTATGCATTATGGTATCAGCAACATTTTTGCCGACTGTTGACAAGCATTTGCCAATAATTGGTAACAAAAAAATGTAAACAAACAACCGTGCTAATATACATCGTCGTATTGAAATTTCAAATGTTATCTTTACAAAGTAAGTGTTCCTCATATGATATCAGATGACCATTATCCAAAATTACAAAAAAAAAAAAAATGCTGATACTATCTCGCTGGGCATGTTTACATTTTATCAAAGTTGGTTGGGCTTGATTTTCCTGATCTGATTAAAAAGGTATGGATATTGACCAAAAATATATAATTGTTATCTGTTTGGTACCATAAGTATCATATGCTTTCTAACAATCATGGCCGTGAAGAATTCAACTCCCATCATGTGCTTTTCATGCACTCAATTCTTGTTTTTCGATGAGCAGGAAGTGCTACAAACTGATGCGATATTTTGTCAAAATCAGGTTTTGAGATTAGTCAATTGTTGACAATGAAAAGGCTTCGCGACAACAACCCTACTGAGACCACACCTGACATGTGGCTAATGTAAAAATTGAAACAATCAATATTTAACGTCATATTTGATACTCATATTTTTTATCCATGGCTATATGTGTATTAGGTCTAAAAGATGTTTTGTTGCCCTCCAAAGGAAACAATTAGGACATGTAGCTGGCTGGCCAGACATTTTTATCTTAAGTGTGTTACTTTAAGTGTGAGTTGCATAGTATTGTAGCATTGAAACATGGTACAAAATTGCTCTCTAAAACAAATCTTGAAAGCACATTCACATACAGTATTTTCTAGCTTAATATGTGTTAGTTTTTTTAAACATATGTTCAAATTATTTTCACCGATGCAGTATTAACAGGTTCACAATGTGTAAAAGTCGTCAAAGATTATATTCTAGAATTGAATTAAATGAAGAAATAAAAAAAATGTTCACTTACTTTTGCTAAGATCTAAAAACATTTCTTCAATTCCTTTGTTTAGTTTGGCTGATGTTAGATAATGCTTGGCCCCTACTGTTGCTGAATAACTGTGAATATAAACAACACAAGTCACACAAAAGTTGTAACTTAGTACAATAAATTGAATATGAATAGATTTGTTCTTGAGAAAATATGAAAATAAAAACCCTTATAATTACCCGCAAAACCCAATTTTTGGTAAAATTTCAAAATTTGTGAAAAAAAGTTTGTCCATCATTTTCACTCACTAAATAAGAGTAAAAAAGATATTTTTCTATTCAAATACCAAGTACAAGGTTCAACTTCAAACTTGTCAATTGTAGACAGCTTTTATTAAATGTGAAGTCCTGTTTTGAGAACTTGGTGTCTAAAGTTGACATTTAATTTGTGAACAAACTATAATGCGAGTACCAAGCATTTACCCACTGCTTTGTAAATGTGAAGCTGCTTGGTATTTTTGTTATCCTATTTTATGCTTTACTTTAGTAGGTATTAACTAGGCCTGGGACTAAAACCCGGGTACCCGGCCGTCATGAGATTACCCGGGTACAAAATATGCTGAACGATTACCCGAACTAGACAATAAAATCATAGAATTTTGAACAAAAAGTTGTGTGTTCGCTAATTTATAATAAAATCATCATCTCATCGCAGTAAGCATGATGAATCATGACCACAATTGGTGTCAAATTAAAATATTGGGTGTAATTGAGACATCATGTGGTCGTAGTATACCTTTTCTAACATTGTAAATGCTAAATTATCAATACAGTCGGGTATCCAGGTACCCGACCAAAAAATAAGTTATGTACCCGGGTAGCAAATTACCGAAAAGTCCCAGCCCTAGTATTAACAACATAAAACTTAATTAAACGTGTAGCTCTTTTAATTTGAGCAAACTGTTGAACAAAAGTCATGTCGATTTTTTCCATGTCCTTTTTGCGTAATGTGAGTAACAATATTTTGGCGCTGAGCCACACAGAAAATAAAGATCATTCAATATTACAAATATATACCATGGATTCAAAGCCTACAATTAATGTTGAGTATCTTCACAATAAGAATAGAACAGCTGAGGTGTTATATTAAAATACTACAGCTGCATGAGTACAGAAAGGTTCAAGAAAGCGTAATGCGAGTGACAATGTCAAGGTATTCCTCCGAAGTGTGAATAATTTAAATATAATAATTTCTTTCCATATCAAAAAAATTGCAGGTGTCACAACCAATTAAAAAAATAAAAATTATGAATTTGTAAATTGCAAATAAAATCACTTGTGCAAAGATTACGGTTCATCTCTTCGTATTTTTGACTCTGTGTAACTGTTTTTCATTCAAGAGAAAAGACAACATAAATCATTTTACATATTTACAAAATTCACCATTATACTGATTGTGACAATTCACCATTTGTCTGTTGTGGTAAGACAATGGTCTAGTTTACATATGATCCAAAATTAATTTATAAAATGTATTATAATTCTGAAATAGAAACACTCTTTAAGAACTGTTCACTTCATTTTGATACACCCTGTATATATAATAACAGTGAATATGAATAATAGTATACGTACACTTCATTTTGATACACCCTGTATATATAATAACAATGAATACAAATAATCGTATACGTACGCTTCTGCTTCTGCTACTGATACATTTCTCTGTTTTTCCAAATCTATTTTGTTTCCTGTTCAGATAGATAAAAGGAAAATGTTAACGATGGAAACTTGGGGTTTAAATCTACATTAGGCCAAAAAAATAAATAGTTGTGTTGCCCTCACAGGCCCAAAGTGGTGGGGACAGCCAGGCCGGTATTTTTTTCCACTTTTTTTTTTTTTTTTTTTAAATAACCATTACAGATGCCATGTGTAAACAGTGTGGGATACATGGTTGTTTGCTAAAAAGTTGTTTTTCTCTTAAACTTCGCCAATATACACATTTTGGAACATTTTCGACACATTTTGGAACATTTGCCGGCGGAGAGCAACACAACATTTTTTTTTGTTTTGCCTTATAATGGCAACCACTTCCCTTTCTTAAAAACACATACAATTGTATAAAGTTTCAAATGAAGGTATGCATGTTAGGAAGCATCTGGGCCCATATTCATGAAACACCGCTAGCTCTAGTTGGCTGCTAACTCTTTGTCTACCTGTCAAATTATACAGTACATGTACCAATTGTATCAAAAAAATTGTGCACGGATTAAAACTGATTTTGACCTTGATAAAAGCATTTGTAGTAAAGCAAATTTAATAAGCTTTCAAATGCAGAAAAAATGATGAAAATCGCATAAAAAATAAAAAAGATATGACAAATTTTGTAAGTACGTCTCTTTTTTTTCCATTCCAATGGGATTTACACAGTTAAGCAAGATATTACATATCACAATTACGGGTTATGGCATTATGATAAAAGCTAAAAGTACTCACAAAATTGGTCATATCTGTTTTATTTTTCATCCGTTTTCTATAATTTTTTCTGCACTTGAAAGCTTATTTAATCTGCTTTACTACAATAACAAGAAAATTATGATTTGGTGCTTTTATCAAGGTCAAAATCAGTTTTAATCCATGCACAATTTTTTTTGATACACGTGGTAGGTTAGCAGCCAAGAGTAGAGTTTGTGGTGTTTCATGAATATGGGCCCACCCCTCGACGTTTTTCTAAAATCAAGATAAAAATAATGCACTTATTTAAATTTTGCAAAGGATTTGGTTTTTCCAAGTTTCCAAAGCAAAAAAAATAAAATAAAATTGTGACATCAAATACCTCATAATAACTATTATTTCTACCTTTTTCTCATCAAGTTCCATCTAAATCTGTCTTATCATCCACAAGTTAGAGTATAGACAGAGAAGTGTCAAACAGAAGATGGAGGTCTACATGTACAAATATTTGACACACATACCAAACACACACCATCAGCCTCACACACCTCCATTGGTTTTGGGCTTCAATCAGAGATGCCATATGAATCACATAAAAATATACTACCACCAACCCTGTACTGTATAGAGTCCACACATCCCCAGTTGATAAGAATTTCCAATATATTCTATTTTTTTAGCAATTGGTGACATTATTACCTATCAGGAGGTCTGTACTCACTTTTATTTTTGAAAAATTTAGAAAATGTACCAGGTAATATAGAATATAAGTTTCTTTCTTTGGACAGAGGTTGCTATGTCCAATTTGACACTTCCGTTTTGCTTTTATGTCAATTAACATGTTTTAAGCTAAAACAGGTGCATTTTTTGACCAAAAAATTTGGACATAGTCAGTTTTAGCTCTAAGGTGTGAATTCTAACTGTCAAAATCAAACTTTCACTGTGACTAGATGCGCATGTCAGCTGTCTCCACGGCTGGGTAGCAAGGCCTAGCTGGGAATTTGTCATGATAGGGGGGGGGGGGTTGCTGTGTAGATGTCCGCTTCGGTGGGAAG
The DNA here is from genome assembly GCA_000969725.1 of Ophiothrix spiculata. Classification (NCBI taxonomy): domain Eukaryota; kingdom Metazoa; phylum Echinodermata; class Ophiuroidea; order Amphilepidida; family Ophiotrichidae; genus Ophiothrix; species Ophiothrix spiculata. The sequence goes on along the minus strand of JXSR01S027400.1, from coordinate 17,235 downwards.
GGCCGGGAATCACTACAGGACTTAGCGCTTGAAGTTGCCCTGTCCTGTTGGAGAGTCTTCAGAAAACAGCATGGAATTTACACTATCTCTCAAAGTTGTTTCTCCTATAAAATCGTGTCAAGTACGCCACTCATAACGCGAGCGCCAACAGCGTGAGCGTAAACAAGCGAAATCAACAAATCACGCTCTGCAAATACGTGCGTAAATACCTGCATCAGTACGCAGAAGGCCTTAACAACAAGGGTCGGAAAGAAAAACCCTGCGAACGAGTGAAAAACAACTCTGAGATAAACTATACCAGCTAAATTTAGCCAAGACCCCACCAGTCCCTGAGTACTCAGGAGCCTAAGAAACAACTGACAAGTGAATTAAAAGCATACAATGTCCCAGAACTTAATTGGAAAAAGATGTTGCAGAACTGTGGTTTATTTATTGGAAAGATTAAAGGAGCCCTATCTGATTGAATTGGGTCAGCATTTTTTCAAACTTTTCTGAGATTTCGGTACCAAAATTTTCCTCATATTTTTCTCATTGCCCATGTGAAATTTTATGGCTGAAACATTGGTAACAATAAAATATTTTAAATACAGGCAAATGGAAAAATACAAAATTGCTCATAAAATCAAAACAGTTGTATGGATTTGACCAAAACTTAAAATCAAAGCATCTTAAAGGTGCAATTCATGATTCTGATGTGACAATAATCTCATCCCATTTTCTAGCTAAATGAAAAGAAGAGTACAACATAAATGTATGCTGACATTTTCACTTCATTCTGACCATTTGTTTTCAAATTATGAGCTTTTCAGTATTTTCAAAATATCCATAGGCTATTGTGTTGTAATTACTGTCGGGGCCCCGACAGTAATTAGAAAATGACACATTTTCTCAAAAATGCAAGCACATTTGAAAGAATGGTTTGGAGATCGAAATATATCCCAGTCAAGGATTCGTCTTAGCTAAAAAACTTGACCTCGAGGATGAAAAGTGGATCATCAATTGCTCCTTTAAGCGGTGATCTTTCATATGACAGTGAAAAATAAAATGTGAAAAATCAGACCATGTACAAAATATAGCGTGGTCTTTAATTTGTGGATACGCAGCACTGCATTTTTATTGTCCTTTATATTGCTTCGAAATATATTGAAATAACAATTTTAAAGATATGTTCTGATAACTTTTTTGGCCCCCTCATCTTTCCCAGTTTAAATTGTACACCACAAGAAGCTTATTTTCACACCTCAATTTAGCTTAAAAAGAGCTAGATGTTGTTAAAAAAGTTGCGAATTACTGGAAAATATTATTCTCCGAAATAATTCTCATTTTTCACTAACTCACCTGCTATACATAGTGCAATATCATTGCCCAACATTTTCCTCAATTCTTTCACCCAATTTTTAACCTGAAAAAAAGAAAAGGTGAAATTACTGAAATGTATTAAATTAAACAACATTTTCAATTTGGAAAAAAAAGTATGCCAAGAAAATATTCTTCTTTGAAAATTGTTCAAAATAAAAGAGCCATAAAAGAACTATAAGCAAATTATAGTGCTGATTACACATGAAACCTGTGAACGAAATAGAATATATAAACTTCAAAATTGGGCAAAAAAAACCCACAGTAATGGAATACCTCATTGCATACATTGCACATCCCTCTTTTGAACAATGCATCCACATCTCCTTGTTTCCTTGGGTAAAAAACTTTAATATAATTGCTGTGGTTCAGAAGTTACGATAAGCCACTGGTCTCACTGTAAAGTGAAAGTTCCTCGTTTTGGAACTAGTCCTCGTTTTTCTAAAACGAGTAACAAAACAAGTAGCAAAACAAGGCAATTACCTCGTTTTGCTACTTGTTTTGTTCCTAGTTTTGTTTTAGAAAAACGAGGACTAGTTCCAAACGAGGAACTTTCACTTTACAGTGTCTACCTTTACATTTGACTCCAAAATTTGGATGTTGCGAAGTATCAGATCCAGATCCAGTTCCAGATCCAATTCACTCTTCATCCCCAAAAAGTTTGCTTGTCCAACCAACAACATAATATTTTTAGTTTTTCCAAAAGAGGTAAATCTTTTTCTAACAACCCTAGTCACTACCTCAGTAAAGTGTGTAGAACAAGTAGACATTTTGTTGTTGTTGGGGGGGGGGGGGGGGGGGTGAGGCCACTTACTTAGGACAATTTTAATGTCCTATACAGATAGTTTTACAATGTAGGAATGGAAAAGTATACATGGTACATGTTTATATGAAATTACAGCAGTCCATGCTAGATAGAGTACAACGTATGTAGAGTAAGCCTTTTAATGAATTCAAATTCCAAGTATGAAATTCCTAGGAAGAAGTTCTGGTATCTGGGAGTTTCTTCAATGTGCAGTAACTACATAATGTTTACACAACATAAATTCACTGATAAATGTTTGCCCAACATGTGTAATCAAGTCATAAAAAATACTGAAGGTACTTCATTAGCCCTCTCTGTGCTATTGCACTGGCAGAATTTAAGGCTTATTTTTTATTATTTATTTTGACTGGGTTTTAAAGCCGACTGACCCTAAATTTCTTGGGGGGGGGAACTCCAAGAAAAACACCCACATTAGTGAATGGGGTGCTATTTGAAAAAATAATGAAATCACAAAAAAGTTTACCTACATACCTTTTTTTATGTTATGCCATAGTTTTATTAATAGAAACCCTTATTTTTTCTGATGTCACAAACCAATTATGAGGGATGTAATTTCCAAGTCCAGTGATCTAGAAAGCAAGTATACTACTCACCTTGAAAAAAGTACGCTATGGGCAAATCCATAATTAGTAGGACATCAGCAAAAAGTACATTTTTGCAAATAATTTTAAAATTAAGGATCCCACAATCTTATGTTTGGTATCAAATTAAAGATAACTAAAGCCTCTTTCATTTAAGTGGTCTTACAACAACTTCGGAACATGTTTGATATTATTTTTCTTTAAAAAAGCTGATTTTTGGGAAAATTTCACTTTTTTCATGGAAAAAAAGTACACAACTTTTACCATCATTTTCTCTCACTAATATAGTGTAATGATGGCATTTATTAATCAAATTACAATGAAATAGGTTCAAACTTTGTAATTTACGACCATTTTTGTTAAATGTGTAGTCCGATTTTGAAATTTTGATGTGCAAAGTTGATGTAATTTTTGTGGACAAAATGTAACGTTACTAACCATGCTTTTTTTTTCTTGTTTGAAAGTATGCGGCCTGAATGTAAAAAATACTTGCTAATTATTAATATCGAGTCTCAGAAATAAGATAAATTTAAAAATTTGCTTCATATAAATTCCATTTGAGCAGGCTTCTTATTTGAAAACAGGCATTTTCCAACCGTGTCCTTTTTTTGTAACGTTACTAACCGAACTTCAATAGCACCCTAACTACCTTTATTTTTTAAGATTGTTATAACATTTTCTCTTTTTGCTGAATTGTAGCCCTAGGGAGGGTGTATCTATGATAACAAAACTAGTATTTAACATGCATGCATTATGCTGTTAGAGTGAATTAAGGTATGTGGATTTGCTAAAAATGTAACGTTACTAACCGTGGAATTGCCCCTATCTAGATCTCAGGGTCTTCTAATAGTCAGTGGATGAATATCATGGTCGATGTGGATTGTGGATAGTATCAGAAAAAACAAAGGTCCTAGATGGATCGGACTGGTTATGTCACTCAAACAATTATTTTTGTAAGCCTAATTTATACAGAGGCTAGGCAATGATATAAGGAGGGGATTTTTTTAGACCAGCAGGGGTGTTACCTTTGTAAATGAATCTTCATCTGTTATATCATAAACTAATATTGCCCCATTGCTATCTCTGTAGTAAATAGGTCCTAAAGCATGAAATCTTTCTTGACCAGCTGTGTCCTGTTCAGAAAAAAAAATGAAAAAATTGTTATTATATACTGTAATAATTCAGTTGAAAAGTAAAAATATGCCTTGAAATAAATAAGTATTTTGTATTTCTATAATTCTATCATGGCTGATCATGAACACAACTACTTTTATGCCTACATGTATATATGTACATGTACAAATACATTTATATATCAAACTTGTAAAGCATGTACAGCTCAAAATATCCAGAGCCCCTGCCCATAAGAAGAAGATTGGCTAACAGGGTTAAAATTTGTTGGTAAGACTATGAGCACTACAAAAATGTTTTACATATGTCAGCTCTAAGCCATTGACAAAACATCCAAATTTGAAATAAAAGATCAATGCTGCAAATGTGTTCTTCAACTTATTTGCTTGCTTTACTCAACTGGAATGTTGATTTCCGTTCTCTGCACAGTACAGAGCAATCCTTTTTGATAGAGACCAATTGCAACTTGATTGGAGGGTTTAACCATGCAGGATGTTCCTGTTATATCGTAAAACTGGAAAATGTAGGGATCCAAAATGCAATAACAATTTTTTAAACCATACATATTTAAATGTTGTGGGTCTTGGATCTATGTTGCTATGTGTGAGGATTTATGGTAATTATTGTACAAAGCTGACTCGTACTTACCCATATTGCGAGATTTACTCTTTTTCCTCCAATATTTAGTTTCTTGTTTAGGAAGGATGCCTAGGTAGGATCAAAACAAAACAAAATAAAAGTTATACATTGTGAAATTCTACTCTACCTTTTAAAAATAACTCAATTAAAAAAAAGACAACATTATAAAATACAAAAGTAATTGGATTAGTGCTGCTAATTGCAAATTAAAAGCCATATATTTGGTAGTTATACTAGTCCGTGATCTAGAAAGCAAGTATACTACTCACCTTGAAAAAAGTACGATATGGGCAAATCCATAATTAGTAGGACATCAGCAAAAAGTACATTTTTGCAAATAATTTTAAAATTAAGGATCCCACAATCTTATATTTGGTATCAAATTAAAGATAACTAAAGCCACTTTCAAAGTGGTCTTACAACAACTTCGGAACATGTTTGATATTATTTTTCTTTAAAAAAGCTGATTTTTGGGAAAATTTCACTTTTTTCATGGAAAAAAA
>JXSR01S027399.1:8210-20228 GCA_000969725.1 Ophiothrix spiculata | reverse complement strand
AAATGCAGAAACTGTAAAGCACCCAAACACCACCTTGCTTTGCCACGCGCACGAAGCCAGCCAGTCCCAGTTAAATCAATTCATAACGGCCACTAGAACTGTTTCATATAACATTTACGGCTCCATTAGCTTTTGGTTCTCCAGCAGTCCATCATTGCTCATGTTGTTATTTTGGTTCACATTCATGTGACATAATGTGTTGACCTGAATCCTGGTTGTCATTACATAAATAAAGATCATTGAACAGATAATATGAATCTCTGTCATAGTTGTTATTTTGGTTCACATTTCTTTGACATTATGCATCCAAATCTGAATTCTGGTTCTCACTGATGCAAACGATGAACTCACCAACAATATGTAACTCTTGATAAAAGAACCTTGATAAAACAATCAAAGTAAAAGTATGGATTTTTGGTAGAGCACCTATTTGATTCACCTATCATGGTTAAACATTGAGATCAGTTGTCGTGTGCATGTCACTACATGCAAGACTGATGAAATTTTTTTTACAATAGAGAGTGCCACTATCACATCTTACTCCTTCGAAGGCAAACTGCAAATTGCAGGGCATGAATTTAAAAAAATCCAGGTGTGCTGTAAATCGCACTCCATGATTAACCTAGGTGTGCTGCCATGTGTGCTGCAAATCGCACTCCTCAATAAATCAAGGAGTGCCTTTTTTTAAGATGAACATTTAACTTAGGCTAAATAGGTACACACAAAAAATACAACTTGTATTATTGGTTGCTGTAAAGGTTTATTATAAACAACAGAATAACAGTTAACTACAACTTTAAATCTAGCTCACATCAAGTTCAGCTGAAAACATTTAAAGATTGGGGTCCAAGCATGTTTACAAATTTGTGTTACAAGGGATGGCACAAGGCCATGGATGGCACTGATTGAAATGGAGACACAAGTCTCGGTTCCCATCACAGTCACAACCTGATGATAATTTAGGTTCTGGTACAGGTAAGATAGGTTTTGAATCAGATTTTCATAATAGCGGAAACTTGTGAGTGGTGAATCATGATGCATGATCATTCATGATGCTATATATTGAAATGATTCAGATTCCTCTTTATGAATTTGCTAAGCTCATTGACTTCGCCCAAATAATAGTAATGCTGTAATACAAACATTCATTCTCATACTGGCCAGGCATGGTGATCAATCATCATCATGCTGGGTAATTGGTAACTCTTAAAACTTGTTACTTTATTTTAGTGTGTGTATCATTGTGAACTAGACTATTGTGATCAAGATTAGCTCAAAAAGTATGGCAACTGCTTATGAATCAATCTGCATCATCACCTGTTTTGGCATCAGTGCCTGATTTAGCATCATGATTTGCATCTGATTCAGCATTACTATCATCACTGACACTTGATTCTGCATCATCATCGTGAATTGCATCTGATTCAGCATTACTATCATAACTGGCACTTGATTCTGAATCGTGATCATCATTTGCGTCAGATTCAGCATCGCTATTATCACTGACATGTGATTCAGCATCATAATGACCAGTACCTAATTCAGCATTATCACCCTCATCATCACCTGATTCAGCATGGTCATCACTTGATTCTGCATCTCGTGCAAAATCATAATAAACTTCTGGTTCATCACCATCAGAAGAGTCAGATTCTGAATCTGATTGTTTTTCAAGCTGGGACTCTTGATTCAGATTGTACTGATCGTCAATTTCAGGTGAAAGTCTGCACCTTTTGGCTTCTGGACCACTTTTATCCATAATTAGCTTTCTTCTTTTTGACATATAGTTTTCCAAGGATGCAGTAAGTATTTCATTTTTTTCAGTTTCAGTCCAGAGAGAAGCATTAGCTTTAATGAGCAGTAAGTCTTCCATTGTTTTGTGCTTTAGACTTACGCGCCTATCACTAAGCATACTGGTAAGTACGCTAAACCCCCCTTCAACAAATGCATTGCTTGGTCCCAAGCTCAACACAATTTCCACCAACAACGATATGTTAAGAAACTGTCTTTTTTTGAAGGTCAAAATCCGTTCCCACAATGCTGAAGGTGAACTTCAGTTCACTATAATATTTGGATACCATCAGTTGCAAATCTCGCCATTCCCTTTCTAATAGTTTCCTATCGTTCTTAAATCCATTGAAGTTTAAAGTTTCTTTAAAGTGGTCTGCAAGACTCATAATATGGTCAATATCATTCTCCCCCAATTTGCTGGGTCTACCCACATCATATCTGTAAATAGCTCACTTTTAAAAGACTCAAATCTGGTGTCTAGGCACATTTTTTTTTTTGGAACAATAGCCTATATCTTACATGTACTACCATTCTGACTCTGCCTCCCTCTCAAATTTGCCATCTCAATAGACACAACTTTGTATTCCCTATTTTGCTTTTTTTTGCGACAATCAGTTGGGAGCTTGGATCTCAGATTCCCACGGTCTATGGTCAACTCATAGACTGACTCAGGCACACTGCGAAATTGTGTTTTTTCTGTATCATAATCATCCATCAAGTCCTTGAGTTTATTTTTTAAACTTTTTGGATTTCACAATCAACATCAAAAACATTAATATTGGATTTTTGAAATACTAGACTAACTGGAGACACTGTCTCCAGTAAGTCTCTGTACAACATTACTGTGTAAAAAAATGAAGTATTTTTCATATTCTTTAAGTAGCCTATCAATTTGGTTTTTGTAGCTCTAAAAGCTCTGTTGGCTACTGCATTCTCAAAGCAGTGGATAAGTGGTACCCAATCATTCAGTAACACATTAACACCATTTTGCTGGTGATTTATAAATCTTGTTCTGTGAACTTTTGGCAGAGTATGCACATGGCTCACTTTTGCACAATCTTTGAATTCCCTACGAAGCTTCCCTGATCTCTTAAAAGTGTAATATAGTGAAATCATTAAGTCATTTACTTTTTTGAAAGATGGTTCTTTCATAAGAGAGTCTTTCAATCCTAACTCAACTCGATGATTTACACAATGGATTGTCACAAGCCAGGTTCGTTCCCGTTTAAACTGAGTCAGCAGGCCACTGTATGCAACTTGACTGTGCGTTCCAAAATTGACAGACGCCCCATCCGCTGTAGCTCCAACCATAACATTGATGTATCTGTGAACAATAAAAAAATAGTACAAAGAAAGATGCTGGATTAAGTAAACTGGTAAAATGAAAACATTGCAGTCTCAACTCGTTAACATAGTTTGTGTTATCCAACTAATTTTATAATGGAAAGAAATTCTTGGGAACTGACATAGGAAGTACATATTAACACAGGCATGCATACGTCTCAAAATACAAGGCCTGGTTAACAAGTGATATGTGTTAACAAGTTGCCAATGGCACTGTATCATGAGAAATTGTTGATTTTAATTTATGTGACCCCAAAAATTCATCAAATTCATGATTTTGTGTGTGTGTAGAATTATTGTTATTGTCAAGTCGATGTTTAAATAATTTTTGTGTACTACACTGTGCAGAACACACACATACACACAACCCAACACATGAAATTAAATGTTCATTAAATTTGGTTAAAACTTGCAGAAAAGGTAAGTTTTATCTGAGTATCTCATGCAAATTATAAACTTGTAACATAATTTTGAATTAATTGAAGATAATTATGCATTTATGTATTATTTTAGCATAATCACACTTTCTTATTTTCAAGGATGATTTCTGATTTCCCTTGACTAAAAAAAGAACTTTCACACCCAATTACATCGCAATCACATAAATATGACTCCATTTTTGGTACCAAATTCACAGTATGTTTGAAAGACATTTTAGGTGACCGTTGATGGAATCAGGCCTTTACGTGTAATTAAAATGCATTTCACTCACCTTTCTCCCGGGATCTTCAGTTTGTCAAATGCTGAATCAATCGAAGCCTTCAGGTTGGTTGCATTTGCATCACCAAAACTATCAATATCTTGTAGTGCAATAGCGTAATAAATGGGTAAACCACTTTTAACAGTTCTGACGAAGATAAGCTCCTTTTCCGTACCAGTAAGCTTACCTCGTCACCATGGTAATACAGCTTCAAAAAGCATCTTTGTATGACTAACTCCAGTAAGTCTTTAGTAGACAAAGTAATTTCATAACGCGGGCGGGTGACAGGAAACCGGGAATCGAGTTTCATTAGCCTAAATGGTATTTGTGCATAAATTAGTCGACTAAACAGCTTTTTTTGTGACCAACAAGTCCAGGAAGTCTTTTAAATATGTAAATTTAGTAAAATTGTCCTTTGACTTTGTGAAGTGTTGAACATAGCCATTTCTTGTCTTATACCGCTCACCTCAAGTCAAAAGCAAAGTTTTTGGCTTGACCCTGCAAGGCTCGAGTATCAAGTTGATGCCCATTTTATTTTTAATACTATCATATTGTCATAATATAATATTTCCACATATATATCAAAATATTTACAATAGACTCGAGATGCCTCGTGGCAGTGTATTTTGTTATGCTATCGGTGCCTTCAGCATACTTTTTCACTTCCTTGGATGCAAGACCTTTTATCCTATCGTCGCGTAATATTACATTGAGGTGCTTCTTGCAATTTTTACACCATCCCATTTCTACCATTCCAATTCCATCCCTCGTCTTCACTCTGTACCCGTAAACATGCTCGAGCCGCTAATTCCTAAATGTTTTTAGCTGAACAAAGTTAGGCATTTTGGTACAATCAAATTGTAAAAAAACCAACAACAGACAAACAAGACACAAACTGATACCGCAGCCGTGCCAGACAACAATACATGTACACATTCACGTCACGTGTGTTTGATTTGTTTGTACTCAGATAATCCGGGCTGTTGGTGGAGGTCATGTGACAGTGTGTCCATACTTTTTGATGCCTCTTAAAGACGTTGAACTTAAAGTCAGATGTGGAAAAACCATAGGAGATCCCTTCAAAACAAATATAGGGGTCCCCCAAGGAGATTGTTTAAGTCCAATCCTGTTCACATTGTACTTAGCACAAGCTCTTGAAGATGATGATATCAATAAGCAAGATCACACATACGCGAAACCTGATACATCAATAGCAGAAGACCTCCTCCCAGTACATATGAAGGACCATACTTATTGCACTAAATCTGATCCCTACTTCTGTGTGGACCAACAATACGCTGATGATATAAGTTGGATTGCAAATAGCAAGCACAAATTGGAACACATCAAGAACCAAATGCCTGACAAACTAATGAAACGAAATCTTAAAGTCAATCAAACCAAAACAGAGCAATATGAAATAAAAAGAAAAGGTAATGAAACATGGAAGAAATGCAAGTATCTTGGCACGTTATTAGATACAAGTGAAGACATCTCAAGAAGGAAATAACTTTCTATGATGGCATACAACAAAATGAAATTTATCATGAACTCAAAGACAACATCATCAACTTTAAAAATAAGAACGTTTGATGCCTTCATATCAAGCATATTTCTATATAATAGCGAATTATGGACAATGGATAAAAAAAATGAAAACAAAATCGATGTCTTCCAGCGGTCGCTATTAAGAAGATGCCTAAATTTAAACTGGGAAGACAAAATCACCAATGAAGAACTCTACGAAAGATCTAACCAAAACAGATGGAGCAACGTTATAAAATCTCGGCGTCTCCATTGGTTAGGTCACTTAATGAGACTTCCTGAAGAAACACCAGCAAGAAAATCACTGCAAGAACTCGAAAGACCTTCAAAAAAACCACAAGGAAGACCAAAACTAACCTGGTTTAGAATGATCTAGAAACAACTTATGGAGATGAACATTGACTACAAAAATCTCCAAACTTTGACAGCCGACAGACAAGAATGGCACACTACTATTGATCGCTATGTCGACTCAGACGAAAGCGTGATGATGATGATGACCCTACGAAGGTTGTTCGTTCATCTTCGGTAAGGTCCGGACATGAGTAAACTGGGATATTCATTCTTAAATCACCGGTGGAAAATAACGAAATCATCCGAAAAAACTACGTCAAAACGAACGCGAGAGTTGTTGCTATTTTGAGACGACCATTTCGCCCGTCATTTCGACGACTTTTCGTCCAAGTTTTTGACGATTTGAAACATTTAGTCAAAGTTTAGGCGTGCGATTAATCACACTTCTCGGCATCATTTCAGGTGTGCGATGGCGTGCGATCTCACTCGCACGCCTTAAAATTCATGCCCTGAAATTGATGAATTCAACCCACTCTGCTGATAACATCAATAATAAATCAATATTGATTGGTTAAACTAAACACAAAGTTTAACCAAACACAAAGAACTTGTTAATTACACATAACCAATCAGAACAAGTTCATAACAATGGGATAGTGAACTTTATTAGCGTGGTCAAATAAATTTATCACAGGTGATAAATTAAATAAAATTTTGAAATTTTGTCCAATGCCCCTTTAGAGACTGATGAAGGACGGCGGTTCCGGGCCGGAATTGTCGAGGATAAGAAGGAATTTTCATACCGGTCTAATTTATAATGGATCTGTTGGAATCTGTTGGTGTTGCCTTGAATCTTCTGGTCTTGATACACCAGATGGTTGGCTGGAGAGATCTGCCCAACAAAGTAAAAATGCAGTATGTGCATTGCAGATCAATTGCAAGTTTACTTCCTTTTCCCTTGGAGAAATCCTGCACAAATGAGCGGACGATCAATCACTTGCATTAATTTACGGCAGTATCTACACTATCAAACATATATACATACAACGTTTTTGCATGGGTGTGGATTAAAGTGAATTGTATGCTTAAAAGAAGAATCTGCTATGCTTTATGAATGCACATACTGCATTTTCACTTTGTGGGGCAGAGATTCCTACCATGCTATGTGTGATCTTATAAAACATGGTAGCCTTATTCTGCTTCCTGCATACTTCTAGAGGTTCCCATTCCAATTTTTGCGTTTTTATTTGCCAAAACGAAATACACCATACAATAATAGACACAGTTCTGTGAAAAGATATAATAGTAATATACAGGATGTATCAAAAAGAAGTTTGCTATAATGTGCCTCTATTTAAAAAAAGTATAACACATTCTGTAAATAATTTGTTTTGAATTATATTAATAGACCATTGTCTTTTTAAAACAGAAAAATAACAGATGTGTCACAACCGATTCAAAAATTATGTTCAATTTTGTCAATTGTAGATAAAAAAAAACTCCCATTTTGTCAGAATGTGACTTATGTGTGTATTTTAGCTCAAAATGAAAAATGGTTACTTTACTGGAGAAAATTGTGATGGATGTTCACATTTAGCTTGTATTGTGAGTACCCCTACCCCAGGGAATGGGTCTCCTTTAATTAATGTAGATTTCTTCTCTGCCATGTAGGTATAACTCAGCAATTACCATGACTACCAACAAACCACTACCTCTGCCTTCATTGAAACCAGGAAAATGGATGGCACAGAAATCAACTGATCAGGTGTCTCTGCTGAATGCGGCTGATGAAGAGGTGAGTATAGGGTAGACTGGGGTTGCTTGATACATGTGGTATATTGGGACATTGATAGGGTGGACTGGGGCTACCAACAAACCACTACCTCTGCCTTCATTGAAACCAGGAAAATGGATGGCACAGAAATCAAGTGATCAGGTGTCTGCTGAATGCGGCTGATGAAGAGGTGAGTATAAGGTAGACTGGGTTGCTTGATACATGTGGTATATAGGGTTTAAGGTTTCTGTCGTCATGTCTTATGTCGACATAAAGCATATCTCGACATGTCGACATGAAATCTCATTTGTCGACAAAACTGGGCAAGTAAAATTTTATAAAAACTTACGTTTAATTGTCAATTTATGGCGGTTAATATTAGCAGTTGAGCTTTAAAGTGTTGCATAAATAATTTAATGTTTATTAGTTGTTCCTCATTTACAACTGTTTTAGAAGTTTTTACGATGGTTCACAACAAAAAAGTTACAAAATATCAAGTTTATATCGTCCATATTGTCGTACGCAGAAAGAAGTAGTACATTACTATAATATATGTAAGTCTACGTCTAAAACGGGTCATTGTTGCTTATTCAAACAATTGTGATTTTCCCACGAAAAACAAATCTTTTATGTCGACATTATGTCGACGTTTATGTCGACGTCGACAAAAAATTATTGCGACAGGTCGACATGAAAACACAGTCTCGACAGAAACCTTAATATAGGGACATTGATAGGGTGGACTTGGGCTACCAACAAACCACTACCTCTGCCTTCATTGAAACCAGGTAAATGGACACAGAAATCAAGTGATCAGGTGTCTCTACTGAATGCGGCTGATGGAGAAGTGAATATAGGGTAGACTGGGGTATTTGGTACATTTGTTATATTGAGACATTGTTAGGATGGATTGAGACTACTTGGTACATTGCACACATGGTAAATTGAGACATCTTGATAGTGTGGTTTTGAGCTAATTAAAACATTGATAGGGTGGACTGGGGCTACTTGGAACATGTGGTAAATTGAACATTAATAGGATAGATTGTGGTTATTGAATTATAACATTGATAGGATGGGTTAGGGATATTTGTTACATATGGTAAATTATATCTTTTATACTAGGGTGGACTATTTACTACTATTGCACTCTCAGGCATTCAATATTTGTATACTAACTATAATTGACTCTTCTTTTAATCATAGTTGTTGGGCAATATTGATCATGGGAGTGCAAGAAAGTTGTATCTGCAATTGCTGCAATTTCTCATAAATTTTAAGTGCGTCCTGTAGGGCGCTCGCAATCCGGCATTTCTTAAATCGACAAAATTGACTGCCTTTCTAAAATGAGGACTTCAAAACGTATGGAAGGGCAATATGTTTGGTCAATATTTTGTTCTAATTATAAAGTTAGGTGTATTTAAAGATGCTCTGATGCCATTTTTGATCTCTAGATTACTTTGGTAAAATTTAAAGGGTTTTCCTTAATTTGCGCTTGATTCTGGTAATATTAAATTGGGCTGTCAGTGATAGGGGGCGTTATTACTTCAGCGTCCAGTATCTTGAAATTTTTGCCTTGATGGTGTACTTTTATCATCATTTTGTGTTAGAAGAGATCATAATCATCTGAGAAACGGCAGTATTGAAGCAACCAGTTGCTTTGCTTTATTATTGAGTTTTCGGGTGTTTTTAGGAAGCCATTTTGTACAGTAAGTCAATGGGAAGCTATTTTGTAGTGTGTCGCCTGCAGGTTATCCAGTCTTGGGTCACTGGCTCTTGAAATGGTTCTTCAGGTGACTGTTATTATTGAATTAAGTTAATTTTTTTGAATTCTATTGAATTGGTGTTGATAGGGCTTTGTGACAACAGCATTTTTGCCGACTGTTGACAAGCATTTAAAGAGGGGTACCCCGGTACTTAAGAAAATCATACAAGCATGTGCTTACTTTCCGGCTTACTTGAATTTCAAACTTCCCGGCTTACTTGAATTTGAAAATTTGACTATCTCTTATCTATATAAGGTTAAAAAACCCACCCAATAAAAACACTTGTGACAACAACTCTAGTATTGAATGATACTACTGTTACATATTGTCCAACTATCCAGTGAAGCAAAGAACTTTACATGCAAAATAAGATTGTAAGTTTTTTTGTGGGACATATTGTATAGCCTACATAAGGCCTCATCCCCCTGGGCTCAATCGGAAGTGGTATATTTTTTGATATCATATCAAAGCCCATATTTTTCTGATTCTAAATCCAAAATTTCACCTCCAAATTCTTTATACTTTCGGAGATATAGCATAAAATGTAAAATTATTGGTATACCGGGGTACCTATTTTCTATTTCTTTTGTATTTTCATAACAGCCTCATCCCCAGGGTTGCATCCTTCTCTTGCCTCTCAAGAGAAAACAAGAAACAAGTTGAGGTTAAAATTTCAAAATATGCATTTCAGAGGTCAAGGTCAATCAGTTAAAAGTAGATTACACACATGCTAAGATAGGAACCTACATCTTTAATGAGTTAAATTAACAAATCTTTGGTGTTCTGTCAAAAATAACTAATTAGTGATCTTGTTTTGTCATCATATGACTTAAACATGCATTTTTTTAGAGATTTTAAAGGTCAAAATCTCCTTCAGGAAGAGTACAAAAAGTCCCAACTGACTGACCTGACTTTTAAAAAAAATTCCAAAAGGGCAACACATCAATTTTTTTCTTGACCTAATTGTGACATTCACAGTTTAAAAGCGACATGTGAGTGCAGCATAATTCTATTTGATTGAAATATTAGGCACATTAAGGTGGCCTAGCACAGATGCGGTGTTGGACATGAGTGTGCTGATATCAGCAGTGTTGGATTCAATTTCAAAGTATTTGTCCTGGGCTTTTGGCGTACTTTCTGGCGTACTGTATCTTGCACTTTAATAAACAGGGGTGTGGGAGTTCCTCTTTTCAGCTGATTTCCTAGTTTTTGAAAATGTTCATGTGTTAAAATGTTGGCTTTTTTATTGTTTTTCAGCCCGTTTTTGACCTTTTTCCCAACTTTACGACGCTTTTCCTTGTTTTTCTTTGTTTTTGTCAACTGGCCTCTCACACCCCTGAATATAACGCGATCTTACACGAGCGTCAATTTTATATTCACTCATAAGACCATGCGCGTTACTCCTGATGACGCAGGGCTCAAAGCGCACAGTGCTTAAGGTGTTACTCATTTTTTTTGCCTAATTTTGCTTAATATCTCAAAAAGTAAGTCGGTGACCATATTTTAAGTGTTTTTGTCCGATTTATTTTGATTTTACCATAGAAGTCAATGGTAAAAAGTGGTAAAACATAGTGTTTTTGAAATGGATTTTACTCAAAAACTAAGTCGGTGACCCCCATTTTTTATTTTAGAAATGTGATCAGCACATATGGAAACACCATATATCAAAAAATTAGAAAAATAAATAGAGGAATTCTATCTGTGCTAAGCCACCTTAAACCCAATATCTCTTTCAAATCTGTATGGGTAATACTATTATTTAAGCGCAAAAAATATTAAACAAAACTTAAAAGGTCCTTCAGTGAAAAAATTTTGTACCAGGTACCTTTAATTGCCATAGCGATTTTGAAAAAGTTTGCTTTACAGGGTGTCCCAGAAAGAATTAACTCCTAGCTTTGACGGGTTATAACTTTAAAAAAATACAATGCAATCACAAAATTTAAATTTAAATATCATGTACAGGTCATAGACTATTTTGTATATGAAAATCACGTGATATGGTTCAATGGTTTTGATGATATGCTCGATTGCGTAACAAGTGGTGTAAAAGGCTTCTGTCCAAGTTTCAATTTTGAAGGGAGGGGGTCTAATGTTTTCCCCCGCTTCATAAAAACGCAAAAGAAACCGGGCAAATGCATTTGGTTTATCTCTTTTACATCCTTTGCGGTCATTTTGATGAAAAAATCTAGAGGGGTACCACCTAAGGTGGGGTTAGGGTAGGCCGTCAAAGTTGGGGTGTATGGGGAGGGGAGTTAGGGAAATCACGGAAATTTTTAAGTCGCCTTTTTGAAAAATGTATACATGCTGTAAGACTCAAACTTACAAGACATGTTAGAATCATCATTTTCCTTCTTAATTACCAAAAAACTCGACGAAAATTTGTTATTTAGAAGTTTTATAGCAAAATTTTGCTTTTAGTGACCGTTTTGCCATAATGCAATTTTGCCTGATTTTCCAATCAGAAAGTAGTGTATGACGTCATAATTACGCAACGCCTTGGCCGATTTTCATGATCTTAGTATCGTTGGATAGGGGAGGATCATACCTATCTATTAATAGCAAAACCAAGGTCATAGGGGTTCCATTCTAAACTATTAGGGGGGTTGCAACACCCCCTCCCTAAGAAGATGTGTTACAATAAATAGCTCAGGAGGACAAGGGTTAACACTTCTTATAAGTCAATTTACCTATTATAGGTACTATGTTTATCCCTCCGAGTGTAAGTACGTGTTGACTCACTGAATACATTTTTAACGTATAAAATTCAAAATAAATGAATAAATAAAACACACACCCCATTTCAC
>JXSR01S027398.1:9326-24215 GCA_000969725.1 Ophiothrix spiculata | reverse complement strand
TAATTTTACCATCCACCCACACGCTAATGTACACCCCTTGAGGATATGATTCCACATGGATGGAAAGCTGTAACAAGATTTGCCCACAAAACTTTTTTTAAAGCATAATATTTGCTGTTGGCTGGTAGACTATTTCTACGACACTCACCATTTAATATTTCGTAATATTTTCGGAGAAACCCTTCTCCGTCCTCAGCGGTTGTTGGCTTAATGATGACTGATGAATCCTCTACTACTGGAAGTAGGTGGCGTCCTATTAGGTGTTTCTAGTAGTAGAGAATCATAGAAGTTCACGGCCCCCATCCCTGTTTAAAGTGGGGCTGGACTCTCTTTTGATGTAAATGGCCTCCCGGATTTTCCTGGGAATCAGTTTGTCCTCTTGGCATAAAACTTTGATGTTACTATTATCAAGTTCGTGGCCTGGTTTTTTTTTAAGTGCTCAGCGATGGCGGACTGGTTAGAGGGTGTGATGGCAATATGTTCTTTGATGCGTTCACCCAGGTTCCTCTTAGTCTCGCCTACATTAACTTTGTCGCAATGTTGTTTACCGTCTCCAGTGTAAAGATTGCGACAAAGTTTATGTAGGCGAGACTAAGACGAAAATATTACGGAATATTAAATGGTGAGTGTCGTAGAAACGTATTAACTTTTGATGTTATTTTTTATTTATTAAATGTTGATGTCCTCAACCGACACGTATAAATCTCTTCATTCTTGGTTGCAGTTTGTTGACTGACTTTTATTTTAACATTTTTAATTTTGTGACCATATTAGTGTTAATTTGCTACACACAACGTTGTAACATGTTTTCAAAGTTATTTTCTCCACAGAATACGTGTTTGGAGTCTTCGGACTAGCGAGCCTTCGGACTGGCGAATGAACCCCATTTTCAAAAACCGCTTATTTTTTATTTCTAAAACAGTCGTGTACAAACTGTATTACAAAAATATATCCATTTAAACAGATCCATATTGGTGGCCTTCGCCTATTACTCACTTATAAAATCAATGATCTAAAACAAATTTATGATCAAAATACTCTCTATTTCATCTTATGTTGTCGCCGGTAACATCATCAGCTGTGATGTTAAATACGTTAACACTGCTTTGGATCAAGCTGATAAACCCTACTATTTGATGTTTAAAGTCAGCAATCATTTCTGTTCAGTGAACTTTTTAGTCAGACCAAATTGTTTTAAAACATTATGATTGGGAGAATTGGGAGATACTAGTATTACTTTGGAAATATTAGCATATTTTTATAAGCTCACTATCAAAAAAAACCCATGCATTTTTATTCTTTTCTAAAAGATGATTTGCTTGGCTTCAAACAAACATTTGTCGATTTTGCTTTGCATTACCAATTAAATAGTATTTAACATTCACAATCTTTATACTTGATTCAGAACACCTGCAAAATTTCATTTGAAGAATATAATCATCCGAGGTATGATTATTTTTTACTGGGGACCATGAAGTTGCATTAAGGGCTGATTAGAGATGAACGGAATTTATCAATTTCTATTCGAGATAATCATCATCATTGTAAATTTAATTTTAAAATAGCAATTCATTAATTATTGAAATAATGACATTAAAAATGGCACAGAGAACACTTTGAAAGAATTTGTATGAAACTATTGTATTTGACGTCAGTTTAGTACAAAATACAATCTTGCATCCATATAGCCACAGGCCAGTAGTCAGAAATTTGTATTTTACACAATTTGAGTCTAAAAGTTTGACTTACGGCATATTAAATGTATTCGAAATTAGATTTGGAAATTAGTTTTGTCTGTTTGCTAAACCGAATGGTGAACAAATGATAATACTTAACAATAGGTAAGTTTTGTTAGTTGCAATTTTTATTACGTTCAGAGTTTTGTTTAATGTAAAAAAACATTTACCTATAATAAAAGCGGAGTGACACTGGCGGTTATTTAAACTAGTGCGAGAAAAATAAAAATATATTAGTTTTAAAAACCTAAATGTCTATTAATATCTACATAAATACAAAGGCTTAGATTCAATTAAAGATATCAATTGCTTTAGCTGATTGAAATAATACTAAGTTTGCAGTTCATCCAATATAGCTCTTAGCTGTGGTGGGTAGGAGACAAGGTAAATGCAAACTACCATCTTGAGGAAAAGTCAACTATTCTTCTTGTTTTTGTTCGATTTGTAAGATTTATTCAACATGCTCTCAACTAAAATAGACAAATGACAATGCTAGAGGAATTTGTTAAACACAATTTGTAATAAATAAGCTGATTAAGAAAATCGAGCTTGGGAAAAAAATAAATGATTAATACAGCGATGAAAATAGAGTTTGAAAAGTTTGTTTTTGTTAAGTTTGGTGACAATTGACAGTTTGAGACAAATTCTGGTAAGATAAAACCTAATTTGTATAAAACTAGTGTTATATTAACTCTACTGTTTACATTCATAAACCAGTAGCCAGATCGTTAGAAAATATTATTATTATAAACTGAAAGTGTAATTTTATTGTGTAAGATTATTTAGTTTGCCAAAATACCAGTTTACAAAGTTTAAAAATAAATAAGCGATAATCCTTCATCAAATAGTTATACTGTAAGGAAAAATAAACATTCACGAGTATAACAAACATTTTCTTTTTGGTTTGAAACTATACACAAAAATCAATCACTGGTAAAAATCAATGTACACTATGTTCCTATAGAAAAGTTTAGTTTATATGAGAATCATCATGATACGCAACTATAATCCAATACAAAAATGCACATCTGAAAATCACCTATGATTTATTGATCATCTAAGATGTAAGAAGCCAACTACGTTACATTTGGTATCCTTTTACCCTTTATATGTGATTAAATACCTGAGAATAATTTACCGCATCCGGAAATACTTTAATCTCTTGATAACTTATTACCAAACTGCCCAAGACCTGACTGGCGTTTTTGTCAATGTATTATACGTATTAGTCAAATCTCTTTTAAATCATTTCTTCACTCGGTAAATTTTATTTGGTGAAAAGATTGTTTAACCTACTGAACTATAATTTTTTACTTGAAAGAGTAAGATAATAAATGTTTGGCTTAAATGTCTCTGATCCTGGTGTTGCGTTAAAAGCATGTGTAAAACTTCATGGATTTTTTCACAGCATTGTCTTATTTGTGATGGCTCACCCCGAAAGAGAAAGACTTTACAAATGATATCAATTTTGATTGTATCATTTCATCTGTTACAGCTTTTTCTAAGCTTTAAAATTACACCTTACTTGTTGAAATTGATTAAAGCAATCAATTTTTACAACAGAAACTCTGCTGGAAATTCTTATTATTTTCTTTATTTTTTGCTGCCTATTTTCATCAGTTTCTCGAAAAGCGTTCTGTTGCAAAGTCCCCCTTTTTGGGGTGAGTCATCATATTTATACATTGCATTGACTGAATGAGCATTGTTTGCAAGTTATAAGTATCAGTAAATGCCTATTTCATTCAAATCTCATAATTTTATAATGTTTGGTTTTGTTCAAATATTGAACGAATGTAGACTAATACTTATTATTGACCTAAAATGATATTCTTTAAAATGTTTGGTTAATGTTGAATAATAATGAACGCGAATGCGCTGTTTTGCATGCCCTGACACCCCTATTCCCCACTTTTCGGCCCTGTATTGTCTTTTCTTAATATCTGTATTCTTTTTTTTATCTATCTATATAGTAAGTTAGATAGTTTTTGTCAAAGTTTAAAAACATATTAAAATAATCATAAGTAAAATTGGACTGCAACTAGGTTGAATTCTATGACACAATTCAATATATATACACTTTTAAGAACGTTTAAGTTCGTTTGGATATAAGCAGTTCTAATACCTAATACGAAATAATGTACATATTTATATAGGTTATATAACGTAGTTTAAAAAAAATCATTTAGTTATATAGGATAATGATCGTTTTTAGATTTTTGATAAATATTAATCGCATTTACCGAAGCATTTTGGTTATGCTACTGATTTATTCTTAACTCATAGGAGGAAATTCTCGTCCTCATGTTCTCAGTGACCCACTTCCTATAACTACTAAGGCTGCATGATTAGAGGCAAGTCATAATTTATAAGTTCATATTTTTGATCTTTTAAATTATATCAACGATCAAGTTTTTTCACAAAGTGGAAACCTCTTTAAGTGGGCAACAACAAAAATGGGTCAAAAACGTGATTTGTAGGTCAAATTTCATTTGATCCCGCCTTTGACCCCGTCACTTCTCTACTCAAATTGAGTGGTCATATGGAATGTTTATTTATAGTAGAGTGATTAGCAGGTGATTGAATGTCAAGAGAATGCTTGGAAGCAAAGTACAAAATGATCCTCCAACGTCCTTCAATTTACAAAAATAGGGTTGTGGTGAACGTCGAATGGTCCCTGGCGGTATATGACATCTTCAAAACTTTTAAGATGTCATATACCGCCGGGAACCATTCCACGTTCACCACAACCGTAATTTTGTAAATTGAGGGGTGTTGAATGATCATTTTGTACTTTACTTCCAAGCATTCGCTTGGCGCAGTCAAGCGTGACCAAGACATTCAATCACCTGCTAATCACTTTACTACAGATAAACATTCCATATGACCACTCAACTAGAGTAGAGAAGTGACGGGGTCAAAGGCGGGATCAAATCAAATTTGACCTAAACATCACGTGTTTGAACCATTTTTGTTGTTGCCCCCTTACCAGTACATAAAAAATTTAACACATTCCGAGTTCCATTTCACACCCAACAAGATTACCTATCAAATCTGACAAAAAGCAACATGCAAGCATGACCAACACATTAAATCACCTGCTTATCCTTCTATTACAGATAAATATTCCATTTGACCACTCAACTTGAGTAAAGCAGTGACGGGGTGACGGGTCAAAGGCGGGGTCAAATCAAATTTGACCTAAAGATCAGGTTTTAGACCCATTTTTGTTGTTGCTCCCATACCATCACATTCCGAGTTCCATTTAACACCAAACAAGATTACCTTTCAAATCTGACCAAAAGCAACATAAGTTTCCAGATATGTTGATCATAAACTGACCTTTAGGTAAAAATATTTTTATTCTAACTATATGAGCAACCGTGACATATGTTTATATTGATAAGGCATGCTTTATTTAATGTTCGCCCAAAGCCTGCTCACAGAAAAGAAGGTGTTTTCAAAAAGCCATTAAAATATCTAAAAAGTGCATAAACAATAGGTTATCATGATGAATATTCCAAAATAATTTAAACTTGTGATCATATGATCATGATGATTTATATATATTTTTTAACCTACTTTAGGCAAACAATCATATCCTCGTGTTCAGCTTGACAGGCATTCAGCAGCAGAGGTCAACTGCAGGATAATCTAATTTTGTAGGTAATGTTAATCATGGAGGAATAGAATAGTTAGGATTTATTTAAGCAAATCTTCATAGAAGGAGCAGTAAAGATAGAAATTGTCCTAATTGAAAGCATGGAGAAGTATTAAAGACCTATGTGAAAATCCGGAATAAATCAAGGAGTATATCTACTGAGGCGGGATTATTAGAGTCATGCGGGGTTTTAAGGATATGAGAGGACTAGTTTGGTAGAAGGTAACAACTGGAGATCGTGGCCGAGTTAAATTATGATAAAATTATTTAACTCGGCACATGATCTCCTGTTAATACCTTCAATTATTATAATACTTGTCAACATTAATTGACCCAACCGTCTCAGTTAAACCATAAATATTCCCTTTAATGAATAAAAGTCCTATCACAAACATTTTTCTGTAAGTCATTAGCAAATAAATACTGCTACGACACTTTTTCATGAAAGTTCTAGCAGATTTTAATTTTTTTAATTGAAAAAATGGATAGGTATTATTTAAGGCCGCTCATTCTTTATGAACTCCACTTAAGCTGCCAATAAACTACCTAAAAACTGCGACATGCATATAGGGAAATTTAAGACAGTATGAATTATTCAAATATGCTATTTTTGAAGTTTGCATTACCACTAAAATAACAAACAAGATCAATGTTTTGTTGCTTGAAGATATTGCAAACGCAAATGTAAATGACTAAGAAACATAGTAGACGGATTATGGGGAATGTTTTTATATCGTATGAATGAAAATGTAACGTTTCAATTTGCTAATGGAGTAAACAATATGCCTGTGGGTTATTTAGATTCTTTGTAAGATCACTCGGTGTAATTTTCTTTACACATCCTGGCATAATGGTAGACTGCATTATTCTTCGCTTCTTATGAAACGTACTGCTTCGCTTCTTATGAAAACTTCATATCTACTATTACATTTTGATTTTGATACAATAATGTATCCATTTATGGTATTATGTCCATGAGAAATTACCCCAAGTTGTCACTTAACTTTTGTCTCAAGGATTTGGTTTTCTAAAGAGAGTGTTGTTTTAAGCTATCGACACAACTTTGAGTAATTTGAAAAATTGAAAGTATAAAAAGAATTGTGTATAAATCTGATTTCAGACTTATCATCCAAGTGCTAAAATAGCTTAAGCTGAAGTAATTGAGCTACTTTATATGTTGTTGAATAAAGTTACATTCTTAGGCTATTGATAAGAATAGCTTTACAGAATAGACGGTCTGTATACACACCTTTAAGGCTACGGTTCTTTTCCACTAACGAAATGTTCAAATGTCCTGTTCACTGCAAGATTTTACATACTTACACGTGATGGGCTATCACACTTTGTCATGCATAAGGGGTTGAGTCTCTAAATTATTGAATAATTGATTGATTTGACAGAAACATCTTTAATATGGCGTCAACCGTTTTCGAAGAGTTTACTTTTTTTGTAATCTTATAAATTTGTGCAGTTTGGGTCACCCGATTCTTGTTCAGATATTGCCAGATTTTAGCATACATACTTATTAAAGAATTTCAAATGATAGACCAGACTTCTAAGTTTAGAAACAGCATGCACTGGTAACATAAAATACTCATTGAAAAACAACCCATTTTTACACTAAATTTTACGGGCCAGCGCTTTAAACGAAAAATTGCTAACATCAAAAATCTAAATTATTATTTGTAATTCCATCATGCGTATTTTAACAACAACCTGGTGAGATATGAATAAGATCGGATAATTCGAACTGCACAAAATTTGGAGTGACAGTCGCTAAAATGTTAACCAATTTAAGAAAATATTGGTATTGATCAGTGTTTTAGGTGAAACCTATTAAAACATTTAACATTTTCCGGGAAGAGTTTTATATAAAGAAGAATAGACCTTATTAGAAGAAGTGGTCAAGTGCCAAAATACTAGTTTTGTCTTATGAGCGTTTAAAGTTCTGAGTTTTTAATAACTTAAATCAAGAGGTGCTTTGAATTCATATTAGGTACATGTTATTGTTTACAGGAGATGATCAATTACAGTGAATTAGAGGTCTGAATCAATTATTACTTTTTGCAATCAATAATCACTATTTTGTACTTGACCACTTCTTCCACTAAAATCATGGTCGATAAACAATTAATTCTCAATATTTTAAATTAAGTAATCAAATCATTCTCAAAGCATATGTTTTTTTTTTTTTTTTTTTGGAATCTGGAAGTCAAGACGAACAATTTGACATGTCATTCACGCAAATCGGACCTTGTTGGAAATTTGACCTCACTTGACCTCTTAATCGATTTTTAGGTTTTATCTCCTCAACAAAGCCCTATATATTTGGTATCTACATGAAAAGACAAGTCATTTGATATGTAACTTGACATATTTTGACCGTTTTTCAAATATTACCCAAAACTCACTCAAGCGTGACGACCTGTTACGAGAGGGTAAATTACCCAAAACTTTTTCGCAATATTTTCTCTCCTACTGCGACTTCAAAACCACCAATAACTCAATTTTGTCAAAATGGCACTTGAACACTTCTTTCACCAAGGTCTTCTTTACTGAACATATGGTTATGGTAATGATAAAGTCTTTCTTCAATGCCAAATAAATGCATATTTTTATAAGATACCATAAAATAGGCTTTGTGTAATGCCAATATGCTGCTGGCTTACTTATGTCAGTTTTGAATTGACTGCCTTGGTATACGTATAGACCAACGTGTTTAAACTGTTTTTGTACAAAAATAAATTTTTGAATCATATTGGGAACTATTTCAAGAACGGAAATGTAGAAAAATAAAGAAAATTAGGAAATATTTCCTAGAAATTTGATTTTTGAGTCTACAAAGCAAAAACAGGAATAAATAAGTAATGTTTACAATATCAGTTGGGCTTTCCAGAAAAAATAGTCGAACATCATGTGTTTGCGCTCTTATCAAAAATCACTAATTTTGGTCAAAGCCTGACACCACTGCACCGCCGTGTACAGCATTTGAATACTTTTCCCTATATATACTAGTTAGGTAAATAAAATGTTCCAAAAAGAAACTTGATACTTTTGTTTGATTCTGTACTACTAAATTGTATAGTTATCAGCCCAAAATAATTGCGATGTAAGTACAAAATATTTTCCAAAATCTGAAAAATACCCCGCTTATCGGACGTAGCAAAATTATTTATATTAATAATTTAGTAGCACAGAAACAAACCATATAACAAACCATATTGTACAAGGGTTTTTTCCGGAACGCTTTAGGTTGAGAGTAGAAAGCACTGGGTTTAGCAAAGCCATAAGAAAGGAATGCGACCAAACTGAATCGTATTATTAAATTATAAATATACACTTTCTTAACCAAGGGTATATCAACAACTCTTAATTTATTCAACGGTTCCCCTTTATATAAGTTGATTACGTATTTTAAATATGTTTCATTTATATTTACTTTGTATTGAAAAGAGTTTTAGATTAATCGATAGATATTGGATAGCCATTATTAATTATTGATACATATCGCCGTCTTAACCATAGTTAACTTCCTATAATAATTTGAAAAAGTGTAGAAATACGTAAATAAATTTTAGTACGCTCTTTTCCATCACCCACTCTATCTTTAACACAAAGTTCTCAGTGACCCACTTCTTAAATTTCATTGAACAAGTATTTGTTTTGTTATGTTTTTTAATATGATTTTGTCTTTTGAAGCTTGTAAAATGGGTTGAAGGTTTGTATGCGATGTTGATTGGATTGAAGAAAACTTGTAAAATTATGAATAAAAGTATTTTGCCAACAAAGCCAACAAAATACTGCGTTATCTTCGTATCACAACATTGAGCTTTTCGTAATAATGCGCCATATATGGAAAGAGCGTTAATTTATGTACACAATCTTTGTGGAAAATCACCTTTTATCTACCGTAGTCAACTATATATATTAGAAAAGAAAAGGAAAAAAACCGCACCGTGTATATTATAGAAACACCCGTGAAGTATGAATAATATAAATGTGGCATTTTGATGCCTGTATTTTAAATACTAGTTTACACAACAGGATCAACATTAGACTTGAAAACTAGAAACTAAACACACAAAGTTGTTTTGCTTGAAGATACTGCCAACGCAATTGTAAATGAGAACCATGAAACATGGAAGGTGGATTTAGAAGGATATGTATTCAAATGGAAAACTCAGAAAGAGTCCAATTTCATTTCGCTAATTGAGTAAACAATACACGCCTGAGGGTTAATTCGCTTCTTTGTTGGACGAAGTCGTATAGTTTTCCTTCATTTATATAGGCCTACACATACTTGAATATACGGTAACATGCTTTTATCCTTGCGTTTTTTAAGCTCTTGCACTTTTCTTTCATCTTTTTTATTGCGATACATTAATGTATCTACTAATGGTGTCAAGCCCATGAGATATTATTGATATTTTACTATTACTCTAGGATTACATTTGCTATAGACAATGTAATTTTACGAGATTACAATAATTCTTTTGTTGATTTGATGAACATGTAAGAAGAATTTTGAAATGAAGAGTGAGGAACATTTCTATAGGTTAAAAAATGGTTAAATGTTTAAACATATCAGTTGGATAAACTTACATCAGTGTGAACTTAATGAGGGAGACGACGTAAATGACTGTGGTATAAAATTGTTACAGTCACATCTTATCATTCACCGAAAAATAGGAAGCGAACTGTAACTTTACATGGAAGTATAAAAAGACAGTGATAAAACGTTTTGATATATTATATGTTTTTGATGGATTGCTTTCTTAGCAATGTAATATTATTCTTCACAATGTGCGAACAATTATCAGATGTTATACCGTATCATATTGAAGAATATGATATTTGGTGGAGATACCAGTTGTAGTAAACATCATATTTCATTGTCATATAATGAAGCTAGTCCACTGCATCCTTGTAAATTTTGTAGGCTATGATGAAGCGTCATCTTGAAGTCGGTTCTTGGGACTAGCAGTCGCTCATACTGGTTTATTGTAATGTCTTTAAAGAAACGAAATAATGTAATTTAATTTATTTCACTCCAAGGTCTTTCCTCTGTTTATTTAGTTTTAAATATTGTTGGGAAAATAGTTACATGAATTAAACATTATTTATGCCTACGGTGATGTTATTTAACACTTAATCGGAATCCTATAGTGTTGAAAACAATGTTGTTGATTTGTTAAGATAACAAGGCAGTTGTAATTATGGTATGCATAGGAAACTTATTAGAAAAGAAGTTGCAAAACACGTCAGTTAACGTAGACGCTAACGTAGACCTTATATTTAATTCATATGCAAATCAAGTTAACGTTTGCGTAAACCTTATTGACCCTAATTCCAAGAAGAGCTGTAGCTATGGCACTGCCAATTTGACAGAACACCTATGCGTATATGTTACACTTTTCAAGCACGTGACACGTGTTCTACCGTTTCTTCTAACATTTTGTTCTAAAATTAATACTTCAACTTAATAAGGGCACAATTTGACAACCCCTCATTTTCAGAAATATATTATGCTTTGGAACTCAGCAACCGATAATTAAATCCATATAAAAGTATATATTTCTAGATATGGATTTTCATGTAGAAGATGACGGTTGTCAGTTTTGGACGAAATGTATGATTTTGGACCCAAAGGTCTTGAAATACGCCAAAAATGAGAAAAAATCATTAAAAATGTGACCTCCTTTCGAATACCTGACGCTTAAGACCAGAATGCGTCCGTAACGCGTCCGATGTGTTATATGCAAAAACCAGGCTTCATTATTTGAGCGAGCTGATTATTGAAGTGTAACGATACGAATGCTTTCGCACTTTCCCGCGATATCGTGTACCATTTTTTTTTCGGCCAGAGCTCTATTTATTTTCGAAGTTTATTAGAGTATAGCATATACAATGTCATTTAATCGGGTGCAATTTTAAAGAAGACTTAATAAAGATTTTCAGTGTGTAAACAAATCATACAAATACCTTTACAAAATTGATTTTTCTGTCTAAAAAAAGGAAATAATATCAAAGTTAGATAATTCGCATATCTAAATGATCAGAAACTTAATGTTTATTGTGATGTATGTGGAAAATGATTCACGTAGTCAATACAATTCAAGATACTTTTTACAGTAAAACGTTTGTTTACTTAACTCTTGTTGGACATTGATCATGGCATTCTAATATTTCTGATATATTTTCTCCCCGTCAAATTTGTTTTAGGATAAAAAGTATGTTGATTGTGTTTAATACGCCAACATTAAATGTTAATATAACTAAAACACCCTTTACTTATGATCCTCGTAAGGTCAAAACATAGTTCTTTTGAAAATCAAATTGGTGAAACAACATTCAAATGCATCTTCTAATTAATAACGAATGCTTGGTGCTGTAAATCACAAAACATTTGACATCAATCAGAATTTTGTGGTATATTGATTTTTCATCACCAAGCCTCCGTAATTAATAGAAAATACATTGGAACTATATATCAAATTAAAAGATAACAAAGAGAACAGTCTAGACGTAACGACCCTGTTCATAACCTCATTATGCGAATTCTAAAATCCAAGTCTCGCCAAACAAGGAAAAAATGAATCCTTATTATCTGAAAACAGTTAAAGCAAATGCAAATTGGGAACGGGGGTATGCAAATTTGGAGTTTTTCCAATACAATGCATGTAATTTTTTTTTTGCTGTTGATAAAAAAGTAAACAGTAAAAATACGAAAACTCAGATTGATGAAATTTGAAAAAAAAAAATGCCTGTAAGAGTTGTAAATTGAAGAAATAACAAGAGGAAACAAATGCGTTGATGTGATGTACGAATTGTACCTGATATCGGCTCTTCATACTTGCCTGTGATTTGTATTGCGATAACTAGCCATCAAAATTTCGATAACAACTACCTTTTGTCCCGACGGGTCATCCTCTGACGTCAGCAGTGTGCATGGATCTCATAGCAGGGCTCACAGCTAATGTTTTGAATGGCACCGCTGCCCTGCTCGCTGCGTTGAAATAAAATGCATTTCATGTGAAATGTAGTGAATTAGACATACATTTTTCTTGATAAAAAGTAACCGTTTTGGTTTTTTAATATAAATTATGAATTATATTTATACAATGTTTATACATAAATATGCAACATGTTTTGTTTTTCAGATCTATATTTTCGATTCTATAGAGCTTTCAAAAATATTTTTCTGATTCATTAATACTCATGTTAAACATCAACAGCACGGTCGATTAAAATTTCACTGATTTATATCATATAGGGGAAAGGGGAATTTCGCGACCTGCAGTATGATTGAAAAATTCCACTTCCTGTAATGTCAACAGCGTGTCACAGGTCACTGCACAAAAAAATCTTCATAAACGTGTAACAAAGACTTGTTGCACCAAATATTTAATAGCTCATAAGAACTATGGTTTGACTCTATAACACGTTTTCCATCAGAACAATATTCGCTGTTGAAGTAAAGATGCGTTTACACTGTGACGACATCCCCTTGACATAGGGTAACGTATTCCAAAATCACAAAATCCTGGACGACAATCGACGAATAAAGTTGAAAAATCAAAGTTTGTTTACGGATAGTAACGACCCTTAGCGATACCACGTCAACAAGTGACGAGTGGGTGCTGAAAGAAACGGAGACTTTCTAATAAAACAAGAGTTTGGCTTGATGTTGGGTGACGACTTCTCGTCGACGAACAACTGTAAGCAACGTTGTGAGGCGGCAAATACTGACATTGGCTGACGTAAAAGGAACGAATGCTATCGACAGGTCACGGCAACAGTAACGTGACTTGATGACCGGGATCATTGATCCAAGTTTGTAGGGGTTGTACAATAATTCCTACTCACATCCCTGCAACACACTATTGTTGACAAAGATTACCAACGAAATCCTACTCACATCCCTGCAACACACTGTAATCTGTAATCTAATCTGTAATCTTTATTTCCATTCAAAAAGGTTACAACACATCAAAAATAACAGCAAAATACAAATACAAATGGAGGAGTAGACCAGAAAGCCAATAAGGCCAGAAAATAGCCTACCCCTTACAACAAAAAACTTACAAATCCGAACGCACAAACAAGACAGGCACAAGGATACCAAAGAACTCGAAAGAAAGAAAAAAGGCCAGAAGTAACTTAATCATGAATGTAGTTTAGAATTAAAGATTCTTTAAATTTATTGCGAAATTGTTTGATTGATATGGATTCTTTAATATTGTTTGGAAGACAACGATTACCAACAACAAAATTGTGACGACCTCTAAACGAATACAGACTTCTACAAACGGTCATGGAAACGTCAAAGAACTAAGGTTTGTGGTGGCCAACGAAATTAAATCTTATTATATGTCATTCCAAAATTTTAAAACTTGTACCCGAAAGCGACCGATAGTTACGACAATCTGCAGAGGTTAGAGGCTTGTTTCAACGTTAACTAACTTTAACTAACGATGACCGGCGTAAAATTCACAGGTCTACGTTGCTTGTCGTTACCCCCAATAAGTCACAGTGTAAACGCACCTTAACGCAATAATCCGATTCATCCCCGACCACCGGTCCACGCTATTCACGTGGCTCATCAATTTGAATAAGTTGCGCTAACTGCAGTCATGTTGGCAATAGCTAAAGTTCAGATCATCTCCCGTAGCAATATTTCTTGAGCAGGAAAGCGTATTACTTAGTATTCACTGGTGTAGACTATGCAACCCACTGTGAGCATTATATATAGTGCCGTTAGGGACCGTTACAAACACATGTTGGGGGGCTGATGCAAAAAAAAAATCGCCCCCCCCCTTCCCCTTCTTTTTGACCTCAACAAATTTAAGGGCCCTCCCTTTTTTACGACAAAAAATCATTGGTCAACCCCATAGAAAAGCTTTTAAACTCGATTTTTACCGGAAAATTTGTGGTAATTGTTTTCAACATCCCTCCCCCTTTCGAGGGTTAAAAAATTGTAAGGCCCTCCTTTTTGCATCAGCCCCTCTAATATGTGTTTGTGAACGGTCCCTTACTATGGTGAAACCAGACTATTACGCAATAAATTGCAAGCGAATTGCATGGTATTGATGTTTAAAATAAGAGACTATATAGGTCAGCGGTGACCTCTTTGGCAGTGTACCCGCTAAGGATTTGGACTTAGCGCCAATGTGACATAAAAGAAAAAATACATCTCGCCATACCAATTTCACCTCAAAAATGAATATAATCTGAATAAAACTGAAATATGTAAACGTTTTGAATAACCAAAACACTATTTTTGACTTGTTTTTTTTTTGAGAACCCCATGCACCAATTTTTTCAGAGCTTCTGCGCCAATTTTGCGACATACGGCCTTGGCGGGAACACTGCAGTCTTTGGCATATCAGATTGTTTTCATAGGCGAAAATGATGACGCCGTGATTTGGAGAGTTGAACAGTCAGGCTGTTTCGGTTCCTTTTTAATGCGTACCTGTATATTGTCATTTTGACCTC
>JXSR01S027393.1:16934-35147 GCA_000969725.1 Ophiothrix spiculata | reverse complement strand
TGGATGGGTGTGTACATTATTTTATCGTAATGGGCACCCCCTGCGGGGGCACCCATTACTCAAAATAATGTACACACCCATCCATTATGAGACGATAGATGACAGGCAAAACAAGAAATCTTATCTTTTATTCTCTAATTGTGTGGCGCACCCGGGTGGCGCAACAAAGACAATAAACTTTGTACTGCTTAGTAATCATATCAGCGGCCTTGTGGACGGCTGATGATTCCTACAACCTGGCAGCACCAACAATCAACATGTTCATACTTGGTAAGCACTAGGTCATAGGAATATCTGCCATACACAAAACAATTGATATTATCACTATGCAGAACAATCTTCATTGTCGGTGTAGCGCCGCACAATTACAAACAATGGAAAACGAGACAAGGGCACGCGGCATATGGGTACATCCAATGGATATGGGGCCTAACAGTGTCACTTTGTTGAGTGTAGCGGATGACTTTGTCTTTGCAATAAACCACTTTCACAACGATGTCCCATAATGCAGTGTGAAACATAGCAAATATCTGTGTACTCTGCGCAATCTACCATAATTTACAACGTTGTCTGCAGGTTGTATTGTGATGTCACCCGCGTACAAAGACCCAGTGACTTCCAAATGAAATTTGCAGGGCTCTTTCAAAAGCTCTCCCAAAGTTCTTTAGGTGAGCAATTAGGGGAGCTATCTGGAAATTTAGATGTTAATACCATCATGCAAGGAGCTCTATTAATTGTGCTCCCATAAAGCATTTAAGGTGAGCAGGGTGGCTCAGTAGAGCTCACTCCCCTCAAACAGAAGTCCCTGAAGACCTGAACACTAAGTAATGCTTGATTGCGAATATTGGCAATTTTAAAGACTGCACTGTATGGGACATGTGAAAGTGATCTATTCAGCATTCTGTGAGTCGCACTGATGTCACAATTTTAAATCCTACATTTATTTTCTGAATTGTCAAATGAGGCTGTTCCATGTCACTCCCTGGCATGAAACATTACCTTGAATTACAAGGTCCACAAAATTTATCTCTCAGGCGACGAAAAAACCACCCCCATGTTTTACGGCCGCGTGGACCTTTTTAGTAGGGTGGGTCGGTCGGTCGGTCAGACAAATTTGTTTCTAAAAAAAAATTGACCTAAAATAACCCCAAAATTTAAAAAAAAAAATGGGAGGAAAAAATGAAAAGTTTTACAAAGAATTTTTTTGCCAAAATACAGCTGATTTTACATGATTCTTACAAACATAAATTTTGAGTCGGTCAGGCCCATAAAACAGGTTTTTTCCCCGTCGCCCAAAAGCTAAATTAATTTTGTTTCAACCCGTATCTTTGCTTTATTGTAAATAAAAGTGTCTTTCACCTAAATTGTGAGAAAAAATCCCTCTATCAGTGTTGAAATACTTTTATAATATTGAATGGCTTTGAAGGTGATATAAGAAAATATTGTACGAGCTAAAAAAATATTGCACAAGTCGAAGACGAGAGCAATATGTTTTTAGCAAGTACAATAGTTTCTTGTATCACCCAAAAATAAGCAATTCAATATTGTTATTGTTATTTGTATCAGACTTTTGAATATAATTAATTGGCATTAAATCATTTTCCTACCTTCAGCTCAAAAGTAGCTAAAATATTCTTGGAAACATAGCCGGATGTGTACAATATTTTTTTGAATATTGTATGCATCCTGGTACTTTCGTTAAAAATGTACAATACACAGTTTATAGTATTGTACAAAAGCCTGATATAAATAATAATGGATAAATATTGGAGCACTCATGGACATCGAACAGTAAATATCATTCCAGTAACAGTGAATAAGTACACCAAATTCAACATCTGCATCCAACAGACTTGTCACAGTGCAACAGTACACATTTGCAGAATTGGTGCAATGGATCATCATGCAATAGATGAATACAGTCCAATTGTTCACGACAAAGTGATCTATTTATCAGCTGGTAACGTTTGGTACAAAATTGTTCAAGCATGACAAGGTTAAAGGTTATATGCAAAGGTTGGGCATATTTGACACCAACGTCTAGAATTAAGCTGTATCAAACAAATTAAACACAAAAGCAACCTATTTTCACCATAGCAACAGCAAAATAAGATGACATGAATATTTATCCTATGACCCTCTCACAAAAACTAATGATATAGCAACACCCAAAAATGACAAGCATAAGGGTTACCCAAGAATTACGCAGTGTTGCCAGTCACAATGCAAACCTGTTTTGATGATATATATTGAACATTTTTGTAACACTTATATATGTCATCATTTAGTGGACTCAAAGTGGTATAGATTTGTGTTGTGTATTGTTAAACTGCTTTTATTTTAATTGGGAAGCAAAAAAATTCAGGAATTGTTGTGTATTCGTCCTATATGATTGTTAATTGGTTCATTACTGCTCAGTGTTCACCTCCTTTGCATATAACCTTTAAAATTGCACTTTTGAAATGTTGACATCACAACATTGCAACAAACATGCATTCTGAAACCAGTTGGATGTCACCATGTAAGGACACGGGTAAATTTCAAATCAGTTTTCAAGGCAATTTGCCCCAATGCCCCTACCAGTTGATGCCCTATTACTTAACAATGCTAAATGGTATTCTTTAACATGTACTTGCTTCAAAATTGCCTTGAAATGGGGTGCCCTTCAGAATCCTTAAACTTTACCCAGCAAGAAAGTTGTACCTACAATGGCTGCCATATGTTAGAGCTTTTATAACCCTAACCCTCCTCAGTCCAACAAAATCCAACAAGCAAAAATCAAGAAAATCGCCTAAGTCCAAATACGTCATAGACCGGGGTTACAGATGGGCACGAAAGTGCTGCCATGGCAGGCCATACTCGGTGGCTTGCCATAGGTGGACATTGGAACGGGATGCGAGAGGTCAAGGGTTCAAATCCCAGGGGAAACGGGAAATTTTTGTATGACGTATTCGGACTTAGATAGTTTTTAAGCGTTTGGGAGTTAGGGCTATGAAGGTATATAAATGCGTAGTAGACATGCTACCATAACCCTAACCCTCCTCAGTCCAACAAAATCCAACAAGCAAAAATCAAGAAAATCGCCTAAGTCCAAATACGTCATAGACCGGGGTTACAGATGGGCACGAAAGTGCTGCCATGGCAGGCCATACTTGGTGGCTTGCCATAGGTGGACATTGGAACGGGATGAGAGAGGTCAAGGGTTCAAATCCCAGGGGAAACGGGAAATTTTTGTATGACGTATTCGGACTTAGATAGTTTTTAAGCGTTTGGGAGTTAGGGTTAATCTAAAAATAGGAATTATGTCATATCCAATATCCTCTGGATAAGTCTGCAGTTTGTCTGGAATATCTCTTTTTTAAAATTTGCAGTTTAGACCCAACAGTGAACAGACATATAGCACTTTTTTATCACGACTAAAACACTGCTGAAAAATATTAGTTATTAGCTTTCCATCATGAAACTGTTACATTCACTTCGCTTTAATTAGCTATTGGGCACATCCTATCTGCATTTAGATTGTAATGTTTAAGCAACAGCTCCAAAACATTGCTTGGAAATGTTGAGACAGTGTACTGGCAATGCAATGAGTGGTGAAATTCAAGGCATACACAATAATATATAGAAAACAGGTGTCTCAGCTTAAAAGAAGTCATGACCTTTAACATACTTTGCAGCAATCCAACAGTACAACATTCTGTTATAGTGTACACTTCATATTTTCTGTATAACCACAGTCACTTTTACTTGGCTGGGCAGTGACAAATTATCATTGTTGCTGATTTATAAAGAATGTATGAACAGTTTGATTATTTTCTCAGAGAATCGAACCTGATGGCGATGTGATATTGTTAAAGTCTCCAAGGAAAATATCATGCGCACTATATTCATAGATTTTGAGGGGAGATACCAGGCTCGCCGCCATTTTTAATTTCGGCATGGGATCAAATTGGGAATAGACCACTTTTGTATGTCCCATAATGCATCTTGAAAGTACCGCAAACTGCGCAGTCGAGTTGTGCGCAACGCGCAGAACTTCTAATATGGTAGACTGGGCAAGATTACGTCACAAGGTCCCGTATTTGCGGTACTTTCAAGATGCATTATGGGACACACGAAAGTCGTCTATATGCATGTTTTTGTCACAACGTGTGTGTGTCTATTGAAAACATGCACACATGCTCTGGTTGGCATGTCATTTATGTTAGATATTACTTGCACGGTTTGTCTCTATGTGGAACCAAATCTCAGCACCAGGAGTTGATTTTGATGGGAACTGACTGTATACCTGAACACCAAAATTTGAGCTCCACCATTACATAGGCTGGTATACAAAATCTGGTATCCACTCCATGTCTATAAGTTTATTAGAAGTTTAGAATAACATAAAGAAAACACAGTTTTCCACCGTAAGTATCACACACATGTAGAGACGAGTAAATATGACGATTGGAGTATACAATGTATTGTTGACATCTGGACAACGTTGATAAGATATGGATTGTATAACTGGTATCTCATTGAGTCCGTTAAATGATCCATTGGAGTATACATATTCTGGAGATCTGGCCAACTTTGATAAGATATGTAATTTATAACTGGTATATTATTGAACCTGTTAAATATAACTCCTTACCATTTGGTGTAGACTAGATGGTTACAAAAAATATTTACCTAACCTGAAATCATCTTTATTCGTATTCCAGTATTCTCTTATGATAAAATAGTAGATATCTGCAAATAGAGAGAAAAAATAAGCAAGTTAATTGAAAAGATCCACCAGGTTTGTTGTTATAAATTGGACAAATTATCTAGGCACTATTATTGTTTCAAATAAATTTGGACACAAACTGACAGTTTGAACGCAGTCAACGCGTATCCACAAGCTTTGATAAGGACAGGACACTGGGAATTACGCAACACCGTTTCCAATCAGTAATCGCGCGCGCAGGAAAGCGTTGCCTATTTGCGTAAATTGCACACACAATGTTGTGATGCAAGGCTCTGAATATTCATGTCCGAAAATTATTTGAAACAACAATATATATAGGTTAGATTCTACTTAAAATTAAAAACTTATGGAAACTTTTGGAAATACTCTCAAGTTAAATGTTGTAAAAGCAAAAAAATGCAAAATTGTCTATACAGAAATGACTGAAATTAATTGAAAATATATCATTCTGTGATGGTGGTATGACTATGACAGTGTTTTCCAAATCCTAAATTTGTATCTCAGATAGATTAAAAGATAATCAAATCTAAAGTCAATTTAATATTATATTTAAAGGGAAACAATTCAATCAAAAATAATTTGTTTGACAACACAAACAAAAACAAGATACTTAAATGATATAAACTAGAAACACTGTTTTCAAACCATTTTTATCTCCGGAGAAAAAAAATCAAAATTGTAAGGAATTGTAATTGTTTCCAATATTTCACAAATTCAGGGAAATTACTGATAGGTTATAATACTTTTGTTGTTGTTGATGCCGAGGCACCAACTATTTATTATATTTTGTCATACATGAAAAACATACAATACAATACATTTATAATCATGATAGGTTATAATACTATAATCATGTTCTATTGATTTAGGTTAAAAAATATGTAGTTAGAAAATTAACGGTAAGAATCTAGGCCAGTCATTTTAATCTAGACAGAAACAAAGGTTTTTAGCCCTAACCTGACAGTTTCATCTGTCATGGGGAACAAAATTCAGAGTAATCTATCTTCCTATTTAGACTTCTAGTATGAAGTAGTCGAAACTTGATGAGGACATCAGGATGTGATCGCATAGGATTATTTAAGAGGACTAAACTTTTATAAAACACAGCGAAAAGTTCATGCTTTATTTTATTGATGAAATAAAATGTACTGGATATCAAAGTCTGCATTTCCCTTTGTTTTCATGCTAGCCCCGAGACACATTCCGCAGTTATGTATAGCACCATTATGTATATGAATGTTATGGAAATCCCAATTGCTACAAAAGTGGCACTGTTGTAGCGATCTTATAATAATCAGGGGTAGAATTTCGTTCAGAGGTACGAGAGTCCATTTTGATACTCATGGATGGAGTTTGCGTGAGTCTTTGGATTCGCCTACATTCACTTTGTGTGGGAGCTTTTTGGATTTACGAGAGTCTACTTGGATTCTCGTGGATATGTTTTGCGCGAGTCTTTGCGAGAGTGGCTGGACTCTCGGACTTGCGCCAAAATTCTAGCCCTGATAATACATTTATTTCGAGAGCATACAATTAGGGGATTTATTTCACACAAACTTTTGAAACATTGAAAAGTGGTATCTCTGTTGATCTTGACCTGAACCCACCAGGACACACCTTTGGTCAAGGGCTATTCAGGGTGCAAGTCAAACCCAGGGTGGGGGGGGGGGTACTCAACTTTGGTTTTGGTAGGTGTGTGCTGCTGGGAAGTTTAAAGTACCACCCATATGGATACCAATTTTCAAGAAAAAGAGACTCATCCATATACTAAATCACCCAAATTTTGAGTCCAATTTATACAGAAATCAAAATTTTCTTCAAAAATTTGCGCTAATTTAGCGCAAATTTTCTGATTTCAGTTCAAAAACTTGACAAAAAATTCCCAGATTTACGTCATTTTGGAGCAAAAATTGACCCAGCAAAATACCACATTTTGCAAAGAATAAGTTAGTTCACGAACCACACATCTCGCCTGATGGCGGTTCGTAAAGGATTTCAGTAGAAAAATGTATTACCCAAAAAAGGTCACCTTACGTACTGGTGATTGATTAGTCAATGTTGGACCATAGATTTAAGAAATGGTCCATGTGGGCTCAAGGGTTTTCAAGTTATGACCATAACCTTGAAACGACCTCGGATGACCCTAGGTCACCTCTTTGACCATTGTGAAAATTTTACCTCACATGACCTTTTGACTTTTATGGACATCAACCGTGGGCAAAGGATTATCCAATGTCCACGTTTGCTCCATGTATAGTCAAGTGATCATAAGTAATTGCTATGACCTTGAAATGATCTTTAATGACCTTAGGTCAAATGTTTGAACTTGTTATAACCTCAGCGAACATTTTAATTTGGAAATTTGATTTGCAAGGGTTCATGAAATTTGGCTGTGACCTTGAAATAACCTCAGATGACCTTAGGTCAACTTTTTGATCTCAGAATGACCTAGGGTTAACTTTTCCATCATTTTGGAAATTTGACCTCAAATGAC
The DNA here is from genome assembly GCA_000969725.1 of Ophiothrix spiculata. Lineage (NCBI taxonomy): Eukaryota > Metazoa > Echinodermata > Ophiuroidea > Amphilepidida > Ophiotrichidae > Ophiothrix > Ophiothrix spiculata. The sequence goes on along the minus strand of JXSR01S027393.1, from coordinate 27,924 downwards.
CTTTTGATAATGACTGACCTTGACCTTGGGTCAAGGGCTATCCATGGCCCAAGTTTGATCTGTGTGGGGTCAAGGGTTCATGAGTTACGAGCATGACCTTGAAATGACCTCCGATGACCTCAGGTCAACTTTTTGAACATTTTTGAGATTTGACCTCAAATGACCTCTTGACCTTGAATGACCTTGACCATGCCCCCCCCCAAAAAAAAGTTTAGCAGTGCGAGTTTATCCCAAAACCCTTCGTGTCACCAAGTTTCATTACCGTAGGCCTTATGGTTTCGGAGATATGCTGCGGATGGCGCACAGAAAAGTGACTGGTATGTCTCTTCCTCACTATGTTCAGGCGAGACAAAAAGGACCCATTGGCATACGGACTATCATGATTTTGCTATCCTATGTTGGAGGCACAACATTTTTGATTTTGATATTCAATGACCTTGACCACCCCCACAAAATTTCATATCGCAAATTTAATCCAAGACCCTAAACGTCACCAAGTGTCATTACTGTTACCTTTACACTTCAAGATATGCTGTGAACAAAATTAAGCATGAATTACTGAATAGATTCATCAGGTTTGGTAGATCTACAAATGCAAAAGTTCTTTCAATTTTTGGCAAAACCAATAACTAAAACTTACTATTTGAAGAGGATGAACAATTTATTTTTTTAGAGGATGAACAATTTATATCTCATGACGTAGTCTCGTTATTTACGAATACTCCTATAGAGGAATGCCTCAACATTATCAGAGACCGATTAATACAAGACCAAGATCTTAAGAACCGTTCCTTGTTATTAGTGGACGACATCATGGAACTAATGCAATTTGTACTCACTACTACATACTTTACCTTCCGCGGCCAAATTTACAAGCAAAAGTTTGGTGCGGCGATGGGGTCTCCGGTCAGCCCACTTACTGCAAATATATTCATGGAGTGGTTAGAACAAAATGCCATCCACTCAGCTCCGCTGCACTGCAAACCAAGACTTTGGAAGCGGTATGTCGATGACATACTAGAAATTGTGAAACGCGACACCGCACCTATACTCACAGACCACCTCAACCAAGTTGATCCGACGAACAGTATCAAATTCACTAATCAGGTTGAGGAAAACAACCAAATAGCCTTTCTTGATACGCTCCTTGTACGCAAACCAGACAACTTGGTCAAGTTACTCGTATTTCGCAAAAAGACTCATACAGATCAATATCTGTCCTTTTCATCTCACCATCCGCTCCACCAAAAGTTAGGTGTCGTACGCTTGCTCCTTCACAGAAAGAATAAAATTGTCACGGAAAAGGTTGACCAAAAAAATGAGGATGATCACATCAGGCAAGCGCTGGCTAAATGTGGCTACCCGAAGTGGTCTATCGATACGGTTCAAAAGCAAATGGATGACAAACAGCACGGTATTAAGAGTAAGGTCAAGAAAGAGCCGCCTGAAAATAAGAACAAGGGCCTAGTAGTCATTCCGTACGTAGCCGGACTTTCGGAAAAATTTAGTAGAATTCTCAAAAAACATAACATTTCGACTGCTATGAAGCCACACACCACAATAAGAAAGTTGCTCGTTCATCCGAAGGACAAACAAGAGCTTGTTAAGACGCCAAATTGTGTTTATGAAATTCCGTGCGGTAGTTGCAATTTAACCTATGTCGGCGAAACTAAACGTAATTTAGGCATCCGGGTGGAGGAACACAAAAGAGAGGCCGAAAAAGCTGGTCTACAGAAATTTACTACAGCTAAAAGGAAAGAGTCAGAGACTTGTGTAAAGAACTCCGTGATAACTGATCATGTTGCCAGGTAAATCACTTAATCAATTGGGGGGGAGGCAAAAATCCTTGAGAGAGAAAGCGACAGGAAATCACGCTGGATAATAGAGTCGATCTGGATAAAGAGGAGAGGGCAGTCAGTCATGAACAGAGACGAGGGGGTCTACAACTTGAGTCACTTGTATGATCCACTACTTACGACTGGGAAAAAGAATAACTACACTGGAAGTGACATCATTTCCCGCCAGTCGTCAGGTGGATCAATACCATCACACAAGCAACAACATCAGCTTTGAGAAGGGTGTTGGTTCAACACCGAAACCGTCAGCTAAAAATAGTAAGTTTTAGTTATTGGTTTTGCCAAAAGTTGAAAAAACTTTTGGATAAGCATGAATTGTTCAAATTGGGTACTAAAATTGCATGGGACGCCAGTTCAGCCCCAGCCACACCCACTAACCATCAAAATAGGGCATACAGTTTATGAGATTTGCTGCAGGCAAGAATCATGCACAGCCAATGATGAAATGCGGACGGCGGAGAGTTTTACGGCATGGTATGTCAATTTCAGGCAAGACAAAAAATGGTAACTAAAATAACCAACTTTTTCCACTCACCCCTCACTCTGTAGGACTTCATGTACTGTGGCCTTGGTGATCGTAGCATCATCACATTTAAACCACTGATCCTTATGTTGCCTTATAAAGCATGTGTAATGACCTGTTTCTAACGTTCCAAGGTGATTGACTACTGCAAATAGTGAATACCTACAAAGAAGGTGGACGACAAACAGCAAACATCCAATCTATTACAAATAAATATGATATTGGACTTGTAAGTTAATTTATTGAAACAAAAACGTTCCCAGCTTTTCCAAAAGTGCCATCAACAATTTTTAAGACTGCCAGTGAAAACAAATCTCCACTTAGTGCTTAAGGTGTGTTTACACTGTGATGTATTGGGGGTAACGACAAAAATAAATAAATACTAAATACTGGGGATTTATAGTGCGCTATGCCTCCCAGATTTGTAACACCACTCGGCCTCTGCATACTTTACAGGTGTTCGCTGACCACTGTGGCCCAAGTAAGCTCCATTCCACACCAAGCATCATTTCAGGTTCTGCGACAACCTCTAGGGGCGCTGAACCTTGATCAGCCCACATTTGCACCATTGCTGCCCCGGTCAGCTCCCCGAGTTTTGTACGGGTTTCCACAAGACAATTAGCAGTTAGTTCCTTGTCCAAGGGAATTTCAAGCACACTCAACTTTTTGCACCGGCGGGGTTCAAACTCAGGACCTTCTGCACCGCAAGCAAGCGCCTTACCGATTGAGCTAACTTGACAAGCAGCGTAGACCTACGTATTGCAGTTTTGAATTTTACGCCCGTCATCGTTAGTTAAAGTCAGTTAACGCTCACACACTCTGCTAGCTACGCAACCTATCGTTACTATCAGTCGCTTTCAGTTACAACTTTTTAGTTGCAAATACTTTACCCTACGTCGAAACAAGTCGTCACAGTGTAAACGCACCATTACCTATATAAAGTCGATGTGTTGTTTGTAGATTTTAAATCTTTTATGACGTCTGAATGTTAGCATTCATGTCATAGTCTCCAACGTGAGCATGCATTTTAATTACGGTTTTGAGGGCCTGCATCTATGCTTAAGACTTTGAGTATATTTTTAAGAATAAAATCCAACACCAATAATATCAGATTGTCCTGAGCTTATCAGAGTGCTTAGATTAATATCAAAACTGAAAATATCGATAAAAACCAAAAAACACTGGATTCCGAGACAATCTGAATTGTGCCAATTACTATAAAGCTGAATTTCTTGCAAATAAATAAATGAAAAAAATAAATAAAAAAACTCTTCTTGGGATGAAAAATCAAGGGATGCGCATTATAAAAATACAACATGGTTTGAGGGGAAGTATCGTAAAATACTTTTCCCCGAGGTGTTGGATGATCGAGACTTCCACGATCACCAAACACAGAGGGACAGTATTTGGCAATATTTCTCAGAAATTAACCATGTTGTATTTATTTTACTACACCTCAAAAAACTCAAATTATAACTTGGAAATAAGTCTAAAAGTCAAGAAATACAGTACTTTGCCATGAGCCATACGGTAGTACCATGCGGAAGGTTTTACTATTTTCCCCGCGTGTAAGTTAAACACATAGGCGCAATGTGGAAACGCATACCTGCGCAGCTGTACTTGAGCATTAACACACACACGCGGGAAAGTAATCAAAAGTACTTTTTTATGTGTCTCCGCTAGGCCTAGTCTCCGCTATTAAACAATAAAAAGGCTGTATTAACTTATAAACATTCAAGAGGTGTAGTAATAGACTTTATGTCCTTGTTATTTTTATCTTACTTGTTATCTGAGGTAGACGTGATACTAGGAGATTGAGTGTGTTCCCGTAGCCCATTGGCACGACGATGCGTTGACATGTAGGGTGTCATATCCAACTCGTGTGGAAATGAGATGATGGACGAGATCTTCTTACGGAATCTTGTTGAGTGTTCAAACCTCTGTAGAAGATAGAAAGAAATGAGAAAGTGATATTGGTTGTTTCGACCAGGATTTGAACCCAGGCCCTCTCACATCCCAATCACAAGTCGTCATATGAGTGCAAGAAAGTCGTATCTGCAATAGCTGCCATTTGCAATAAATTTGGATTGCACACTGTAAAATCTCCAGTCTTGGGTCAGTGGTTCTTGAAATGGTTCTTCAAGAACCACTGACACAAGATGGGAACATTTTGAGGGATTTTACTTTCTTGTGAAAAGGCGTAAAATTAATATAACTTATATAAATTAGGGCAGCCATTGCAGATACGACTTTCTTGCACTCACATGACGAAGTTAAACTCTCCCACGCTATTCAGCAGACGCTGCATAAGTAGTGATTTAGTGCTGATATGAGACTCCCATCTATGACATACTTGGACTTGAGGCAATTTTAATGATTTTTTTCTTGCAACCTTTTTGGGATAGTTAGGGTTAATAAATGTTTGAATTATTTAATTTTGATATCAAAAAGAATCAACGTATATGTTACAAACAACTAAAAGTGTTAAATCTTAACTTGATTTCTGAACCTTTATCTCTTTGAAAAGGAGGGGCTGAAAAACTTGTGTTTTGGACTGGATTCAACCTGGCCACCTTCCATTTCCAAAACGTGTGACACCCATAGCAAGTCATTAACGAGTCGCTTCTCCGTCAGCGATTTTATCCCTGCACACAACCCCCGTTTATGTTTGGACCTTTTTTGATTTTCTATATAGAGTTCGATTTAGAGAGATCTGGTTCTGTTAAGGTTATCAAAATGCTAAAACAACTTTTTTTCAATTTCAGGAATGTAAAATTGTAAAGGAAAGCACATAGTTTTTACACAAATCAGCAAAAGCAGGACCAAAATCTTTTGCACACTAAACAAAAAATGGGAAAACATAACATGAGGGAACAAATGCACAATGAAAAAACTATTATTGTTTCAAATATATTTCGGACACGAACTGACAATATGAACGCACCCAACGCGTATCCACAAGCTGTGACAAGCTAAGGACATCGGGAAGTACGCTACGCTGTTTCCAATCAGTAATAACAGTACTGCGCGCATTGAAAGTGTCGCGTATTTGCGTAAATTACACACGCAATACTGTGACGCAAGGCTTTGAATTTTCATGTCCAAAATTATTTGAAACAACAATAGTAAAGACAATTTGGTATTTTGACAAGATCAAAAAAGAATGAAATGTAACGGGAAGTTGGATTGGAACAAACTACAATCTTTTTGGCCATAATCAATATCAAGTATCTTTAATGCTGGAATCATAACCTGCATTGGTACATTATCAGCCAGTGCTATAAGCCTGGGGAGGGGGTACTACAATATATTTTTATGTACCTGCCAGACTTCTAAAATTTGATTATCTATAACTGATTTTCTCTCGAAAACTCACCCATCAATTACCAATTTTGCACCCAAGTTTAACTGGGTGCTTTGAAACATTTCAAAACATGCAACCAATTTATGCAAATTAAGCACATTTATCTGTAATGAAAACCAGGGGGAGGGGGGCCGGAATTGATTTCGAATAAAATCAATCCGCCCGTTGACATCGATGTTAAAATAAAAATCAAACCAAATGTTCTGTTTAGGTCATATAATATAAACCAATGTTTGTAAATGCTAAATCCGTTGGAGTTGGATAATCAACACCATTGTACACTTTTATTTTGACTTTTCTGTTGAGAACTGCTATTCCCCCACAGTACATTAATAACTATACCGGCGGAGGGTTACATGACATAGCTAGGGCGTGATAAGGCATAGCCGCCTCCTCCTGAAGAAAACCACCCAATCACTACATCAAAATATATGAAAAGTCACTCCAAAAAGGCAGGCACATATACATAGACCATGTAAATGTGAATACCCCTAACCATAATCAATTTGTGTGGTTTTACATGAATTCTCATGGCTTGATTGAATATATACTTAAAATATAAATTCTTCTGATATCAAATCAAATCAAATCAAACCAAATTAAATGATAATATTTACCTTTAGATGGAAGCATGCTACAAGTGGCAATTGTTTCATAGTGAGCTGTTTGGTAGACTCCTGATAACTTTGGCATGTGCTACATTTAATCTTGGCACCACTTCCTAGATGCTCTGGCCTTGTGAACCTGACAGTTGATAGAAATGAAATGAATTGAAATACAGTTACTTACAGTTAAGTTAAATACAGTTGAAATAAATGACAATAGAAAACAGTTTATCTAGTATCCTTTGGTTGCAAAGCGGTTTTCAAGATTACTAGACTTCTCCCAAGTACTTTATTTCGGGCAAGTATGGCTATTTGTTCAGTTTGCTTCATACCCTAGTACACATTTGACATATTCATAGGCTGAATAATGGTTTGTTCAGAGTCTTGTCGATATGCATTGATCGGTGCCCGTCAACCATCGCAGTCTTTACAAAGAATAGCGCATGAAAAAGACTGCGCGTCGATGGGCGTCGTGCGATGCATATCGACAGATTCTGAATAAACCATGAGGTGCTTGGACCTAAAGGTCTTCTTTTGCCATGTATTGAATATATAATTGAAAGCATATGTGACAGTCCATCTCAAAGAGCTGTAAATGCAGCAAACTTCATTTTGCGCTACAGGTGAAAATACACGTCAAGGTCATAATTTGTAGAAATTGATTTTTTGACAGATTCACAATCCTTGTGCTTACTTCAAAACACCAGCAAAGTTTCTTTTCAAGAAAATGATCGGAAATATGAAACGTACCTGTATGTTTTGAGGACAATCAATAGAAAATATAGGGCTTACTGATCTTTGAACACATTTTTCTCAGTTATACATTTTACTCCCTGATAACCTTTGATGGATCATAACTTGACTTCCGGAAATCAAGTGAAATTCATTGAGGTGTCATTTTAATCCTTATAACATGGTCTTTGCAAATATTTAAAAAAATGATAAGGCAAGAGGCTGCATATATGGCTGGTTTGGGATGGACATGCAGTCATATGTTTTTGCAGGTTTTCCTCTGGCAGTCGGAGCAAGTGCCCAAATTAGCTGGTATTTTGTTTTCAGTTAATAAGAGGCCCTGTGTTGGTCATGGAATATGTGACGGTGTTATGTGTTTGAGACACAGGTTTCATACTAAAACCAAGGAGGATGAATATAGGAGGTGACACTTTGTTAAAACCGTGGCTCCAATAATATTTTTAATTTCTGCGTTCCAGGTGTTAAAGAGGGCAGTATGATATTGAAATTTGCGGTGGTTGTCGATGCACTTTATTTTATTTTATATATATTTTTTTGAAATTTATTTTACAAGATTATTTTTATTTCATAAATATGTAGACATCAATTTAATTTAAATTAAAAATTCCTTTGCAAACACCACAGCCTTGCCGGGACTCGAACCCCCACCAATTTATTCTCTCAGACGATATGACAACAGCGCAACAGAATTGAGCCACTGAGCCAGATGCTATTCAATGGTTGAATAATTACCTTTATACGTACAAAATGCCGCGACAATCCTTGATCAACCTTAAAAGTTATACATTTCGATAATAAAAATGGGAAAAATGTATAAAGGAGAGATGTAGACCTATTTATAATTTTTCAATCAATTCCTTTGGTGTTTTATACAAAATTTCGTTAATTTTACGTTTAGAAATAGGATCTACCGCTATGTTTACATTGGTTAAGAATTGATTTTGCACACGTTAAATATTCGGTAATTCTGCCTTTACCAACATATGGAACATTTTTGATCACTGAACTGTGGCTCCAATTTGGAGCCATGGTTTTTCGATGGTTTCTTTTAACCTTTTGTTTTCCTCGAATCAAAATTACATAAAGTAATGGAGCTGTAAAATGTCTGGAATGAAGTGTCAGGGGCCTGCTAAAACACTTAAAACAAACAGACAGAAACAACAATATTTCATTGAAAAGGAGCAAGGTTGGATTCAGCAAAATTGCACACGCAAAATTGTTACGCAAAAGCTCTGAATTTTCATGTCCGAAATTCATTTGGAATGACAATACTTGAGAGGCATCCTAGGATTTCTTGGACTGAAAAGAGCGCCGTAATTCTAATTAGACTGTAGGCATTACCTACCTTCTTAGACAATCATCTAGTGATGATGGCACATCATCAAAACCTGTAGGAGACATGAGACCAGAGTCTCCATTGAGAATGCTACAACTACTAGTACTGGATGCTGAAATGACAAGGAGGGGAAGAAATGGAAGGAATCATCATTATCAAGCTGGGAATCAATGGGAATGCTGTTGAATATTTAGTATTGATAGCAAAAATGGAAAATAGTGCCATTGGCAAACTTAATAGATAATGATGAATCATAAAAATGTTTGTTTCCCGCAAGTGTATTATTTGCCCTTTTCTATAAAATAGCAAGCCACTCCCAGTGGTCATTTATTAACTCTAATTTTCGTCATAGTTAAACATGTCAAAAAATTGTAGAAATCCCTGTTTAAAAAGAAAAAAATTATACAAAACAAAGATTCCAAAAATATTGGCTTAATCTTGAGTGTGATGGATGAGAATAGACCCATTGTGAATACAAAGTCTTTCTTGTACAATAGGTTGGAAAAAATAATCAAATTCAATGCATGAGTGGTACTGTAGTGATAACGATACTGATAAATTAATGACGATTTACGTTTACTTGTAATCAAATGGTAACCATCACATGTGGGAGATGAATTGCTGAACCCCTACCCTATAAATCTTGAAGTATGCATCAAGCAGACGCTTAAGGGCACAGTTAACCCCAGTTTTTCGGCTTTCGTGTTTTGCTTGTGAAAGTGTTATTATTTGACAAAAGTGTTCATTTTCTGAAATGAGATTTGATGAAGAATATGATTTTCCTATCGGTTTGTCTCAATAAAGCATGCATTATCGAGTAAATTGGAATTCTATAAAATTTAAGATGCCGATTTTTCAAAGAAGAAAACTAAGAAACATAAACTTTGTTTCATATTGATTTTCGTAATCTAGACCGCTTGTTCTAGGAAGGCATTTTTGGTTTTTTTCAAATAAATGTTGTGGTGCTTAAAATTGACAAAACCATCAGAAAAGTTACTGTAATGATATTTTGGGTAATATTTTACAATAATAGTGAACATTACTTGAGTTACAGAGGCTAATATTGTGTTCCTTGAGGTAAATGTCTATTACAAGATGCTTGGAAATATAGACTTTGGTCATACATGTTCCTAGATGTAGTTATCTTGTTTGAAAAATTCATGCTTTTCATGGAATTACAAGTACAATTAATTGCATGTTTTATGTAAAAATTGTAATTTTTTTACCTAAAAAGAGATTGGTATATAAAACTTTAATATCGGAGATGACAAGTTATTATCTTATTTACATTAATGGTTAGTGCTATTCTCAATTTTCAGATCTGAATTTTAGGCCTTACTTCTGAAAATATTGACAGAAAACCAAAATATCAATGTTCAATTATTACGTCTTTGTTCACAATTAATATTGCGGGATTCCAAAAATTGTGCTCATGCAAGAATAATAACGCAGCGAGTTTACCTACACATGCAACATTTGTTGCAACGCAAAAGGCCCTTGCATCTAGGCACACAATCTCGGCGCAAAACATAAGACCTGTATCTAGGGCCTTATTTTCCCACCAACAGCCACGTGGCTTTTTTCAATGACAAATGTGACGATAACCTTTTTATTTTTCTTCTTAACTGATAAAAAACATTGCGTTTTGTTATATTTATTATCTGTTATTAAAGATTACAAGTTAAGATATCAAATGATGCAAAAAAGTAAAATTCTGCTTTTTGAACAAACAGTCGGGGTTAACTTTACTGTGTGATCTTAACACACATAAACCAATATGACCATATGGGGGATTAAATTAGTCTGTAAAATTCAAATCATAACCAAGTAGCAAATCTTTCTGCATATTCAAACAAACTTATGTTCTATGTTTGTCCATGAAGTAGCAACAAAATTAGCCTAAAATAATACCAAAATCATGATGGTTCATGTATGAAAACTATTAATACGCAGTGACTTGGTCTTAACCAATCCTAATCAATCATTACTAGTCTCTTACACAATACATGCTACATGGATCTCGTAACAGAGCCTGATTGCTTGCTGCATACTTCAAGATATACAGAGTACAATAATTTATCATTATTTTTACAGCCAGACTAGTGATTAACATGTGCAGTGGCTTACCAGATGAACTACTATTTTCATTAGCTAGATCTGGTGGTGGTGGCGGATGAGTATTACTTCTACTGCTACACGGACGTGCTGACGACGAGGTGACGGCAGAATGGCTACCTGATGGCCCCAGGTCTAGCGAAATATCCCAGAAGGGATCTACTGTTGTGGAAATACCACTGTAAAGAAACGGTAAGTGACAGATTTAAGATGGGAGTGTTTACAACATCAGATTTAAGATGGGAGTGTTTACAACCTCAGATTTAAGATGGGAGTGTTTACAACATCAGATTTAAGATGGGAGTGTTTACAACCTCAGATTTAAGATGGGAGTGTTTACAACCTCAGATTTAAGATGGGAGTGTTTACAACCTCAGATTTAAGATGGGAGTGTTTACAACATCAGATTTAAGATGGGAGTGTTTACAACATCAGATT
>JXSR01S027391.1:203456-218818 GCA_000969725.1 Ophiothrix spiculata | reverse complement strand
TCATTGCCTTCAACTTCATCCATCTCTTACTGCAATTTCTAGTGTTTTAAACGGATGAATGCACCTGAAAAGACTGTAGTATTCCAACGACTTTTTTCCCTGATTGTAGCTACGGTAATTAAGTCAAGTATGTGGTACAGCATCATGAATATATATCCATCTGAGCTTGGTGCTTTTGCTGTTACATCCATTATAAAAATCAGTAAATGTTTATCTTACCCTTTGTGGTGGAACGTTCTTCCTTTTGACACATTTCAACCATATCTCATTCATGCTTTTAGCAGACACTAAAATGGTTAGTGGTTAAGGCCAGATAAGTAATTAATTTTGCTTTAGAAAGAAAATGAAATGCATATGCTTGAATTGAATCAATTAAACACAGTTCTCAAGTTGTAAAATATATAACAGAAAATGAAAAAGTATTCAATACTCAACATTGACAAGCAAAAAATATAAATAAAAAGTTGAAATTTGGGAACAGTGAATGTCTAGTTCCTTTAATCCTACATAGTTTATTATGGTAACATATCTTGACATTTTGAAACTGCCATTCTAAAGTTTGATGAGCTGGTTAAATGTCTTATACTATAGGAATAATGTAAGGAACTCTGTTGGCTGAGAAGAATGCATAAAACATCAGTATCAAATTCAGGAGTTCAGTGGGCAAATGGGATCATGGCATGTTAGGTTAATGCCAAGAAAATTACACAAAACGTTATTACAAGTACTATGTATGGACCTACTTCTGTAATACATCCTTCAAATGGACTACCCTCTAGATTGCAGTAAGAATTAGTAACTTTTGGAATCTTTCTATTAATATTTGAAAATGTATTGAAAAATAACACAAACAAACAAGAAAAATGGGTGAAATTGAGAGAAATTATTGTGATTTGTCCAATTCCATTCGTCTTCTCTTTGATAAACTCTCATTAAGCATTAACCCAACTCTATATAAATACTTCATATAAGTAGGGGGAAATTTTTGAAATTTCTGATCTAATTCAAGACAGATAACAATTTAACAATGATTCTGAGATTTCATTTTGGCATGGGCCCTTGCACAAAATTGGACCCGAGCCTAACATGTACAAGAAGAGATTGCTACCCACTACACTAAGATGCTCCTTTTCCTATCTATTCAGACCTGATTTTAAGACTAGACCCTCTTTAGCAATTTACTGCTCAATTTATGTGTACTACATTTAAAATCCTTTTTGTAAATGAAATAAGAATATAAAATGATGAAATGTAAAATGTCATCATTCGATCGGCAGACTAAGTGTATTGAATTGTAAAAACCAATAATTCATACTGTTACTTCCTCCTGAAATGTCACTGATAAATATTCATGTATATTACACTTTCTGTACTTTTAGACATATAATAAATTGAAGATACTAGATGTCATTGTACTTATATTTAGAAGCATTACATCAGGGGAGGGGGTACTCAGATTATGGGTCAATGAGGGAAACTCCTACACATATGTTAAGATTTGGCTAAAACAGTTGATTTGGCAAATTCTATTTCAAAAATGTTAACATTTTGACCCATTTGTAGCTTATGGGCTCTGTTTCTTTTTAGTTTTGAAAATTGGGATCCTTAAGTATTTTTTTCTTTGAAAAATGGGACCCATGGATAGCGATTTAATGTAATTAAAAACTCCTACTCATTTTGAAAAGTTAGTCTAAATTTGACCGATTTTGCATTTTTTTAAATTTCACATTCAGATCCATTTGTACGGTGTTTTCCATTAAAAAATCTGATTCTACTGGATTTTCTTAGATTTTGAAAAATGGGACCAGTATCTTTGGATTTGGGGGAAAATGACACCCATATGTAGGTATTTTCATGTGAGTACCCCTATGGTCATTACATTCCATAATCAAATTACCAAGAAGGGTGCTCTAGTTGTAAAATGCCATTGTGCCAAAACTCCATGATGAACTGAAGATGTGCATTGCTGTGTAAAATTTAATTTCCTTGATGTGTGATACATATTAACTTTCTGGATTTAATCAACAACAAGATCCATTCTGACTTTTGGACCTGTCTATTTTGTCACGACTATTTGGTCTCTAGACCTATTAGATACCATGTCATTTAACCCTTTCGATCCGATAGAAAGACTAAGCGTTTCCAAAGAAGCTAACAAGAGAACGCTCAGGCGTTCCAATTCGTATTGAGTGTAAATTAATTCAGTATTGCCTATGTACACCTATATTGCAATTCAGGATTGAAAGGGTAAATTTTTTAGACTGGCGGCACTGTTTCACAAAATACAAATCAGCAAACTGACCGTATATTTGATTGTTCACCATTTTTTAAATGAAAACTGCAATGAGCAATGAACTCATACACTATACATGTTACCTAGGCAATCAGAAAGCAAGAATATAAAGTATGTGGAGTGGATTGAAAATTTACAATGCATTGCGATTGTTGCATTCCATTTAGTGCATATGAATGTTTCATTGTTTTTTTCGGGTGTTGAATTATTTAGTTTAGAGAAGTTTTGGACTTTGATGGTCATATAATGAATGGCCTTATTTCTTTTCACAAAAGATATAATATTATTTTTCTGTCGTGTATGAATTAGATTAATAAATTTGCATTCCATGCTGCTTATAAAATGAGACAAAATCAATGCACTTTGGGTAAAATTTGATTGCTGTCCAATGCACTCGCCCCTGCGGCCCTGGTGAATTGGACGCATCAAAATTAACTGTGTGTAATGATTTTGTCTCATTTCACTAGTGACATGAAATGCTTATTTATTAACCTATAATCAAAATTTTTTGGAGAAAAAATATCATGGCACTTTACATTCCTGTATACATGAAGAGACAAATTAAGAAAGTACCCATCTGCAGCTTGCAATATCATCTGAAATAGGAGGATATACCTAAAGCTTGCTAATTCTCTCCACGTACTTACTACTGAAAGATTATATATCCATTGCTAAAACCAGACCTTGGGTTAAGATTACAGTGTGCACGCTTAGATTTTAGAACATACAGTACACTGGTCTAATCACACTTATGCACAAGGCAAAAAATTATATGTTGCCTCAAAATTTGTAATCACATTGAACAATTTTACCAAAAATTGTAATACTTTTGACTTAAAAAACAAAAGAAATCTAATCAAATTAAGAAGCTCCGATATTAAAAATATTATTGTAATTACAGACACATTCAGGAACAGAAAACTTGGTTGACATAGCAAGAAATATTTAAAGAAAAAAACCCATACATTTCACATGAAGTCACTTGGCCAACATTTTTTCCTCTTAGGTCAAGGAATGATAAACAAATTTGCAAGAATGGTTTCTGATTTCTTATTTTGTGAATATGAATTTTGAAAACGTGTGACTTTAAGATAATACTAAGGATCATGAACTACAGATTCATTAATTTGTACCTACTGGTAAGGTCAAAACACACATTTAAAAGTCAGAAATCAACATAATCCTTTTAAAAACTGAGTTTATTCAACCCTGTTTCCCTCACAGTATTGCATTTGTGTCCCTTCCTTAATTTTATACTTCTTGGCTATTATAGTTTCATTAAAATATTACTCTTGGAAAATTATAAGACATGTTTCTCTTTATTTTGAGTTGTTTACCTCAAATATAGCTCATATTTAAATATACTGGATAGTATTTGACCCTGTATAAAGCTGAATCAAAGCAACACTGTCATTCAGCTGCCAACTGGTATTTATGAAATTCAGCGCTTTTAATATTTCTTCTTTTTTTGAGAGAGAGACCAATCACAGTGGTTATATAAAAGTTTGTTTTAGCATGCTGTTCCTGTAACAACAACAACAACAAAATGGTAATGGGTGGGAAAAAGTGAAATTTTTAGAATCAGAAAAATAGGCAATCTCTTTAACTCTGAAATTTTACATATAAAATAAATTAGTTTTCAAAGAACCCTCTCTCTGAGTAAACTATGTATTCATAAATCTCTGCACACAATATATAGAAAGGGTATAATGTCCCCTCTCTACATTAACTTCTCTGTAAGTCAAAATCTATTTGAATGTACATAGAATTTGTCATGATAAGGATGGAACTGACTGCATGTCCTCTGTACCATCTGCAGTTTGAGATACTAAAAATGACATCAAACAAGTCAACTGCTCAAGGAGGGGAGAATTTTTCTTTGCTCTAAGGTAGTTTAGTGATGTATAGGGCCCAGAAAAGGTGATACAAGGGGTTGCTGGTTTGCTAAGTCTGAAATATTATTGTAAACCATAATGCTACAGTATAAAGTGATAAGCTACCACATTTATTTTAATTTAAATCAATATGCTTTGTTTACTTTATGAGTATTTTAAGGAATAATATTTACAGTTAAAATATCCAATGTTCATACTATGTTTACATAACACCTAACAGAAATTTATTTTCCACAAAATCATATCTAGTGATGTCTTAAGATGATGTGTCAAATTAATACCCTATTTTATAAGCCAAACTAATAAATAAGTTTCTCAGAAAATAACATATGGGTCTGTTAATTTCAAGATCTCACACCTTACAGGGAAAATCTTTGTAGTAATTAGCTCCAAAATTACTCTTGGTGCTTATTCAGCGCATATAAAATGTATTGTCCTTAACCTAAAAGAACATTCTGGATTTTTTGAAACGACATGCAATCTGTATTCATATCTATTCTTTATACATCATTACATTACTCTTTTATCTATATTTCTTCTCTATAATCTTCTACCTAATCATCCATCCTATCATGTCATAATTTGTAGCATGTATAAGAGAAGTGGTATATAATCTACATGCCATTATGTGAATATAAGAAAGTTGTAACTGCAATATTGCCACTTGTTATATTTCAGTCAAAACCTAGAGACTTCTCTACATGTATCAGTGGCTTTTGAAATGGTTCAACAGGTGGAACCACATCTAAAAAACAATACCAAGAGCAGCTTACCCAAGGCTGGACTCTGTACCCTGTGTAGTGAAAATGTATGAAAAATGGCAGCTATTACATTTACAACCAGTACAGAATCAGTCAACGGAGCTCCATATACATAGTAAAGATGTAAGCGCATAAATGTTGTCCACAAGAGGCATTTGGCTGTGCACTTTATTTTCCAAATATTTGTAAAATTTTGAGATTTCAAAAATGGTATAATAAGAGATAAAAATTGATTCCTTGATGGTAAAAAGATGTTCAAAAGTTGATAACTTAAAGCCAGTGATATTCTTATTATTTTCTTCAAATACCTTTATCTTTAACAAGATACAAAATAGCATTTACCTATAAAGAGAAATCAATATCAGCCAAAATCAAGTTGAACATGGAATGAAAAAGAAAAACATATTATACGTGATATATTTCACTTAGCGATATATTTAGATGATCAAAATAATGACAACATAAGTAAAGCACTCAAGATAAAACATGCAAACTTCATGTCTGCCATCCTTGTAATCAAGATGGGATGGGTGCCCCAATGTTGTCATGAATTCAAGCACATAAGGAATCAACATGGCTGAAGGGCTACATGTATAATATACATAGCATATGAAATGATATTCACTGTCAAGTGCATTAGACTTATAAATTCTATATTAATTCACTATGTGAGACATTAAGCTTTGATATTAACTTAGGTCAAATTATGTCATTATAACTAGTAAGACACATGTTTTGTTGCTGATGTCTAAATTGTTTTTTTGTATGTTAAAACAGAGGAATTGTGTTTGCAAAAAGTAGTATATTTTGAATACCTTTCAATAATGATATATTGATTTTTGTATTTCTATACAATAGGCTGCAAATTTACTGAATTCAGTGCACTTTTTAATCCAACATTTTGTCAAAATTCTAAAATCTATAGACATCTTTCATTTTTACAACATTAAAATTTTTAACATTATTTTAAATATTAAAAGACAACTTACTTTATTTTTAAACAGAAATGATATACAAAGTCTGTGATTTTTCAAAACAGTACAATCAACACTCTCATGAGAAAGTACAATTTTACGCCTGCTTATATAAAACTGCTTACTAAATAATGCACTGAATTAAGACTCATGAGACTGAATATAAAATGTCTACAAAATTGACACTTACACGCTGTGATGCGTAAAAACTGTTTACGACTGAGCACTTTCCAATGTGAGGTTGATGTCCAAGAGATTGTGAACCTTAAGATCAAATGATGTAATGACAACGTTCAAGGCTGTTAAGTCTTATTTCATCATTTTGAAATATTCTTACTTAAATGTATACTTTTTTTTTCAAATATTTTACTTTTATGATAGTAATACAAAGAGAAGCATGTGGTGCATAATCTATTAGTGTATATCTAAACAAGATCCATGATAAATTCCTACTGATAATGCTCATTTGTACTCTGGAGATTTAGATACATTGCATCCATGGTTTTGATAATCAGCAATAGTCTTTAAATTTAATCTATGGACTGGTAAAATAAAATTTTAATCATCCACAAAAAAATTCTAAAAACAGCTAGATAGACTGTCTTTCAGCTTCCTGATAACCCTTTTTCCTATTCAACCCAAATATAATCATGTGGCTATTTCCATTCTTAATTTTCTGATATATACTAGAAACTCTACTTATAAAAAGTCAGTATTTCAAAGCTACATGTTTGGGTTATTCACTCCATTCTTGCTCATGATTGATTTATGGGAAAATGAGCTTTAATAGTTCCACATAAGATCTATGTCATGTCATTAAACTGATTACATTCATCCCAAAAGAGTTGGTATCATCACCAAATTATGCCCTATATTGAACATCAACACCTACAAAGCCTCCAGTTTTGCCAGCACTGTTCAAAGCTTTTGAAATATTCATCCATAATGTACAATCATGAGACTTATGGGAAAACTTAGTAAGATTTGGATTCATTTTTGTCTAGACAATTATAGCCTGGAAGCGCTATGTCCATAAAGCTACAATATCAAGAACATACAAAGCCATACTATTCACTTTATGTTACATGGCAAACTGTACAAAAGCTTTTCATAAAAGCCCTGGGTATTTTATTAAATTTTCGTCTATTAAAACTAAAAGCATATAGAAAAAGTGTGCACATCCTATGTCTTGAATAGAACTTAAAGGGAACAGTTAGAACCTGAACTGGTAAAAACAGTTATGGTAGTTTACACTTTAAATCATGTATATTGACAATGCATTCATCCTAACTCATGATTAATATCTATGATGTAAATGTGGTGAAAAGGCTGACAGGGGAAACACATTTTTAAATTCTACTTATAACAAAGTCAGTATTTCAAAGCTACTGTTTTGGGATATTCACTCCATCCTTGCTCATGATTGATTTATGTGAAAATGAGCTTTTATATTTCCCCATAAGATCTATGTCATGTCATTAAACTGATTGCATTCATCCCAAAAGAATTGGTATCATCACCAAAATATGTCCTATATTGAGCATCAACACCTACCAAACCTCCAGTTTTGCCAGCACTGTTCAAAGCTTTTGAAATATTCATCAATAATATACAATCATGAGACTTATGGGAAAACTTGGTAAGATTTGGTTTCATTTTTGTCTAGACAATAATAGCCTGGAAGCACTATGTCCATAAAGCTACAATATCAAGAACATACAAAGCTAGATGTATTCAGTGTGTTACATGGCAAACAGTACAAAAGCTTTTCATAAAAGCCCCGGGTATTTTATTACATTTTACACGTCTATTAAAACTAAAAGCATATGAAAAAGTGTGTAATAATATACATCCTATGTCTTGAATAGAACTTAAAGGGAACAGTTAGAACCTGAACTGGTAAAAACAGTTATGGTAGTTTACACTTAAACCATGTACATTGGCAATGCATTCATCCTAACTCATGGTTATTATCTATAATGTAAATATGGTGAAAAGGCTGACAGGGGAAACACATTTTTCAATGCTATCACGGAAAGATACATTGATGCCAAGTTTTTGTTCCGAATTAATGTTAATATTCTTTGTTCACATAATGCAATGAATTCACTCATTATCCATTAATCATTAATTATCAAACTGTCTTTAAGAACACTGAAAATAATTTCTAAACAAGGACATTTGAATTTTCACTATGATTTTGCAAGATTTTGTCTAGTGAATTGGAATAACCATCTTCAAGCCACTTTTCTACATTTCAGAAGTGTTGATTTCATAATTCCAGCCAGGATCCAAACATTAGTTTATTTTTCATATGCACATATTTACAAAATTAAGTATAATTAATACAGTTTTTCTCTAGACTAAATTGATAACTTCATCACTTTCAGTAACAGTAAAATAACTTTTGATTACAAGGTGAAAGACAAGTCTTAACATATTCCAGACAAGCTTAAAAACTGAAAAGACCAAGAAAATGTCCAATACAATCATAAATGTCTCAACACACTTCAGGCACACATAAAAAAAAGAAAAGAAAAGAACCTCAACCACTAGATCCCCTATAATAATGTCAAATACATTCTCGTATATCTAGATACCATGAGAGCTAACGATTCCCACGTCCTCCATGTAAGCTTTAATACGGTTGACAGATAGCCATACTAAGTAGACTAAATTGATAATTGAATAGTGAGTGTTAGAATGTTTCTTGGAATATGAGGCTGCTTACTGGGCTGTCAGTAATGTGTACGGATACAGCCATCCTGATACATACTGGAGCTTTTGAAAACAAGCCTTCACAAACAATTTTGTCACTTGAAACACTGCATTTTTCACTTTTTTTTATTGGCTAATATCTAAAATTGTCATCATAAATGTATACTAAGAGTACTAAGGGACAAGCTTTAAGACCTTCTAGAATATAACAAAGTGTAGAGTGCAGAAAATCACAGCTATTCCCTTTCAAACAAATACTAAGTTATTATGGCATAAGAAGTGCTCTTATGCAAAATCATAAAAAAATGTCATTCGACCAAGGTCAGGTATTCACATTTAATGCTAAGTAAGCTTAAAGAACAAAATAACATTTCAAACGTTGTGAGAGAAAACATCATTTATGAGATTTCAGTACGAATCACACATGTGCTTTGAGTGTGATATTGAATAAAAGATTCCTTATCAAAATAAATGCATGTCTCTCTGGGATGTCTCTCTAGTTTGAATTTGAAATCATTCTATAAGGTACTAAGGGGGATAAGTCAAAATCAAAATCATTTAAGGTAAAATATATAGGTGACTATTACTTCATACAAATATTGAATGCCCATGAGGGCAATAGTAAAGACTATTGCCTCAAAGTGATCTTGAGACTATGTACTATTTCTCAAGACCAAAGGTTGGGAGAAATAGTATGATAGTCTCAAGATCATTGAGGAGAAACAGTTTTTACTATTGCCAAAATGAAAGAGCAGCCAATATTTGTTTTATATACCAATTTCGTTTTGAGAGGGCGATAGAAAAAGACCATTGTTGACTGGCTAAAATCATGCCAATTTGTATGCCTCTCTAATGCTTCCTTTTGTTTCAGCAAACAATTTTCTGTTTCTCATCTCAAATCTCCTTATTTTGAGTCAAGCTAAACATTTTTGTTTTCTTGATTGATGCAAGAGGAATTATACATACACATGTATAACATGCCATTGATGTCAATCTTGCCCTCATTCCAAGTCACATTTTCCACTTTCGACAGAAATTGGCAAGTTATAGGAATGGTCTATAATACTTTTGTTGGCGACACACCACAATAGAGCTTCCCATTGACTTACTGTACAAAATGGCTTCCTAAAAACACCCGAGAACTCAATAATAAAGCAACTGGTTGCTTCAACACTGCCTTTTCTCAGATGATTATGGTCTCTTCTAACACAAAATGATGATAAAAGTACATCTTCAAGGCAAAAATTCAAGAAATTGGACGCTGAAGTATAACGCCCCCTATCACTGAGAGCCGAATTTTGTATTTCCAGAATCAAGCGCAAACTAAGGAAAATCCTTAAAATTTTACCAAATTAGTCTGGAGATCAAAAATGGCATCAGAGCATCTTTAAATAAACCTAACTTTATAATTAGAACAAAATATTGACCAAACATATTGCCCTTCCATACGTTTTGAAGCCCTGTTTTTAGAAGGGCAGTCAATTTTGCCGATTTTAGAAATGCCGGATTGCGAGTGCTAGTTATTTAGTGGTGTGCGCCCTGCTGCATAGAATATAAACACAATAATGACAGCTCATTGACAAGGTCCCCTAATTTACCATTTTACCAATCTCAGTAGCATACATCAAGAAAATAATACCAAAAGCAAGAAACAAGTAAACAGGAAAAATGTCACCAGAGAATAATGCTCCAAATGCTAAATCCAGACACATTTGAAATCAGAATAAAGACAAATAGTCAAACCCAAAGCCTGGTATACTTGGATAACAAAATAACATTTCAGTTGCTTAGAGAGAAAACATTAGTTATGAGATTTCAGTGAGACTTACAAAATGCTTTTATACGTTATATAGAATTAAGGATTTATAAAAGAAATAACAGACGTCGTGTCTCTTTGGAATTTCAAATGACAAATTTGAGGAGTTTTAAAGTAAATATATAAATGCATGATATTTACTTTTACTATCTTGAATTCCATCTAGCAAGAAAAGCATATATTACCTATTTTTTAAATGGATAAGTTTTAAAAGCTTGTCATGTATTGCAATTTATAAGCTTGATTTGAAATTAGTGTGTTTAAGTAGAAACGTACTAATCTAGGCTGTTACTTATACCTGATAATGCCATGTTTGTGGTGTCCTTGACATCGAACCTGTATGTCTGAAGATTGAAGGTTGGTGTCATTTTAAAAATGGGATGCATATCATATAATATAAAACATGCTATAAAATGTAAGGAACACTCTCAGTGATGGCTCCAAGATTTTCAAACTTGGGGCAAAGGAAACGTCAGGGGTGGGAGAGAGTGTAGTAAAGGAACATTTTTAGCAAAAATGGTCACAGGAAAATTATGAAAAATTATGCCACATCTGTCAATTTCAGCTGAAAATTGTTTACAAATCTTGAAACTCAAGAAAAAAATGACAATTTTGACTAAAAATTGACATAATATCTGTAAAGTTGCTAGAAGGAAGTGGATATTTTACATAAAAAAGATCAAAAACAAGGGAAAGTTGAGTGTGAAATTTGAGTCAGTGACTGAAACTGGGGGAGCAAGGCTTGTGACGTGGAAGGGGGGGGGGGAGGACAGGAAATTGCTCCCATAAATGCCCCAACACCTCCCCCCGCCATCCTTGGTGCAAACCCCTAAACACTTCAGAGGTATGAAATGTAAACTCTAATATGTTCTACATAATTATACTTGCAGTTTTAAAAAAACAGACACCATTTTCTTCTAATATGGAATCATTTTTGCATTTGTTATACTCTAATTTAACTTCTTGTCCATTATGTACGCACACATGAAATTTGCAAAGATGGATAGGCTTTACAAAAATATATAAATTTGATACTGACATTCTAAAAATCACAGTATTTATTTAGAAAAAAACCCTCAAAAACATTTCCTTGTCAGAAAACTACAGAAATACTCGATAAAATCTACCAAGGTCTAACTTTGCAAAATATTCATACAGAATCTGGTATCTTATGTAATTTGCTTTTCTTGCAAAGGTTGTCTAGACATCGTAATTTCAAATGAAAATAAATGGACCAATTATTTGTTTATACTAGTCAATTCAATTTCTAACAAAAACAAGAATTCTGCTCCAGGAATGGCTGAACAAAATCTAATAAGTTTGATATGAGAAATGTACTGCAAATGATGTAAAGTTAAATTATATTTGATGTTTGAAATGTGTCAATAAAAAGTAAGCAAACTTTATCAGTTGAGAAACAGAAAAATTTGAGTATGAAATGTAGCAGTAGCCAAAAACCTGTAATGTAAATTGAAGTACTAGTGTTTCCACATGAATGAAATTTAGCCATCACAATTATTGAGTTGAATTTTTGCTTTTACTTTAATATTTTATTCAAAATCTACTTCATTATTCTATTACTACTACTACTACTTGGCCAACGTATGTACAACCATATGACATGAATATTTCATATTTCATTTTCAGAAGTCAATGACTTTTTATTCGAGCCAGTTGCTTCAAGTCTGATAAAGGGAATAACTTAGAAATACTTAAATATGAGGGGTGTTCAATATATTCTTGGCCTGAGGTAGAAGGAGATAAGCTGTGAAGTTTTATATATGTTATGTATTTCAGCCTCATTGGTGAATATATGCAATGTTTGAAGTAAATATCTGCTTCAAGTTTTCATTTTACAGAAATATAGAATTAAGAATTCTAAAATCATCAAAAAATAACCATTATGACAACAAAAACTTTCAACATCCATCTCATCCCTGGTATTTTTGAAATTGGCAGCCCAATTCCTTTCATGCAATTTAAAGGAGTAATTGTTCTCGAATCTTGACACCTTGTCAATAATGAATTTGATGTGTGTAGTGCATGGGAGGCAATATTAAGGTTACTGCATGTTGGTTAAGTTTGGCTGTTTCTTCAGTTTTTAAAAGTAAAAAATCCAACTTCCAGAAACCACCAAATGGCAAGGTATAAATTTATGTAAAACAAAAAGGAAAGCAGGTATTTACTTGAAACTTTCCATATGTTCATCAATTAAGTGGAACTACATTAATAACAATGGAATAGCCTGTATTCTTCTATCTCAGGCCACAAACTTAATTGAACACCCCTCGCATATTGTCTCAACAAAATTTGACTCTGCTCTTGCTTGCCTTTTTGTCTTTGCAGTAACTTATTATCTCGGCTTTTGAGTCTTTTACCTGGTGATATAATTGTAACCAAATGTATTTCCCAAAATGTAAAATAAGCAAATTTTCAAATATCAGTGACAATTAACTGTTGTCTGTTATGTTCAAAGGTTAAGTGATTAATGAATTCATTTAAGGCAGAAATCAAATTTGACCTAAAATCACGTCTTTTGACCCATTTGTGTTGTTGCCCCTACCTGTACGTGAGAGGGTTGATCCCATTCGGAGCTCAGTTTTACACTTAACTAGAGTACCTACCAGATCTGACCAAAAGCAACATAAGCTTCCAGATAGTTTTCTCATAGACGCCTTTTGAGATATGGCTGGATACAGGTTTGGTGCGGAAATACTTTAGAGCGTGAATGTAAGCTCATCCTTAAGAGACATGTGTTTTCAACTTAAGTAAAATGTGAGATGTGATAAAATCAATAAAATGACTCCAAGCCAGAATATCAAATCTATGATAAAGCAAATCTATGAGGCAGCATTTTCTATTAATTCTTCATTTGAACTGATTAAACATAACAAAAGTTCTTGTTAGCTTATGATAGAAATTGATAGCAAAAAATGGAAAGTATAGGTAGTCATTACATAGCAATTGCGTGCTATATTAGAATTCCAAGCACAAACGCATCCTTTCTCATTATAATTCTAAATTCATTATACCACTATTTGGAACACAGAGTAATAGTCAACAGCGCTAAAGCTAGACATCATGCTCCTAAAAAGTATGAATGGTAATTTTTCAGATAAAATGTTCTGAAATTTCAAGATTCCATCAATTCATCTGACATCATTAAGATAAAGTTATGTTTCTGTAACTACTGTTATTAAGTTGTTTCCTAGTCATGGTTGTAATCATTATCATCTATTTATAACCTGCTTAATAGCGCAATCCAATCTAATAAGATTATTTATACTTTTACGCAAACAACTGCGCGATCATTATCAGGTAACAATGACTACTTATAATGACCCGCGTATGTGATGTCATTAGCGCTTAATGCGTTTTTCTAATAAAACGCCCATCAAGCACGCGTATGCACCCCACACACGCGTGTTTATCATATTACGCGATGATCATCATGCCTGGACTTCAAAAAGATGGTGCCAGTTATTATTGTCTAATCATCATCACAAGCCATAAAGTCTTCTGTTTTTATTGCCTATTCTTAAAGTTGAGATCAATAAGTTTTGGTTTGTGTGCCAAAATTATCAGAAATTTTTTAACTTAATGCATCTGCAAGCACATAGAAATCATGGGTAGGAACTTGTGACATTGAGTTTACTTTGTTACAATTGCTGCATGGAATCCGATAAACAACTCCAGATTGTTCTTTAACTTTTGTTTTGTCCTTAAGTGCCACAAGCAGTTTGTGCAAAGTTTATTGTGGTTTTTGACAATCTGAAAGACCATAAATTGTAAACACTTGTATAAATCTTTCAGATAACCCTCTACATAAGAGACCAGAACAAAGCCTTTCTTGTGATGGGTATCACTGAAATAATCAGAATAAAAAGTAAATGTTGTTGCCTAGTTTTAAACCAATATTGATGACTTCTACCACTATGTATAAGAAAATTCATTAAAGATCAAATAAGTTATAAGCTGGATTGTTTTCTTTAAATGTTATATGAAATCTATGTTTTAGTAAATTGTAACATAAGTATAGATAGAGGCCTGCTATGTACAGACTACCCTATCTAATTCTACCATACTGTTAACTACATTAGATGAATAATAAATCAATGACACGTTAAAGTGGGTCAGTGAAAACTAAATGAGGTTTCTAATAAAATAAGTTGATCATTTAAAATTAATACAATTTTTGTAATTTTCTATGATATTTGATGACATTTAGAGAACCAAACATGACGTAAGTGATGAATGTATCAAACATTCAAAGTATTAAATTACACTGATTACTCAGTGTGATGTAAAATGTGAGGCTTATTAGTAACTCAAAACTTTCAATTATTTGACATTTTATGGGAACTGATCTAATGTGACTGCTAAACAGTATTGACAAACTTCAAAATATAATGAAGACACGTTTGTCATTAAATATGAGATAATTGTAAATATAAAACAAAAGTACTGGTAATGAGGTAGGTTCATATTTTGCATTTATATATTGTTTTACTGCATTTTACAAGTGTAAATAAGTTTTGCCTTGTTTACATCGGCAAAAAAGGAAGGTCTGAAAAACACAAAATGGCTTTGGTCTAATGTAAGGCTATGTGTCAAAAGTAACTCCTCATACAAAAGCACATGGGTATGTAAGTAGACACTTCAGGTGATTTTTTAATTATTGCTCAAATTCTTTTAAATGGTCTGTAAATGAAAACAGATGATTTAAGAAATCCAAAACCGTTTGAATTTTTCAAATCCGACCTTTCGTTATAAAGTTATGAAGGTTTTTGTATCGCTATTTTCATTAATTTTGGAGAACGCAGGTCAACGGTCAAATCTTTTATTTTCTTTATTTTAGCCTTCAAAGGTCACGGCACCAAACACGAACCCACCACTATCAATATC
>JXSR01S027391.1:182319-197259 GCA_000969725.1 Ophiothrix spiculata | reverse complement strand
TGCGAGTAAATCAGAAAAACTCTAGAAAAATTATCTAGAAACACTATATTTAAGCGTCAAAGCAAAACATCTAAGCCCGGTTAAAGTCACGCCTGCTTGAATGTGAGCTAATGTGTTATGTGTAAGTGGGTCAGTGGTGTGAAATATCAACGTTCACCGCCAAGATACTGGGTAAGTGAAGTATCTAATGTAAGAGATCCTTTTTATTCAACTAAGACTAGTTATACAAACATCTTGAGTTAATTTGGGTCTATCAATAAAGCCCCTTCTTGGCAGTTGGTATCATGTATTATCTTCATTCAGTCATATATTAAAAACAAATATTTCAATTTTTTTGTCATCTAAAATTAATACAATTTTTGTAATTATCTATGATACTTAATGACATTTTGGGATGAAACTCAGTGAATTCTTAAATGCTGATGCGGGAGACTTCCATAAAGAGTAACAATTACAGAAAAATTACATATGAAGCCATAAAGGTACATCCCGAAACTTTTTGAACAGCTTTAAAAAAAAGGTATGACTAGCGCACATACGACTCATAATGATCCCATAATTCAATTTCTGAACCAAAAATTGATACAAAATATAGTTTTTACAATAACAATAAGCATTGCCACCTATAGGAAATCGTCATGCTATAGCGGGACAATGCGGTATATTTTTTCAAAAAGTGGGAGATTTGGCTTAAAATGAAAACCCGATCTGGAGGACTATTCAAAATCAGGAGATTCCCGCCTAAATCGGGAGACTTGACAGGTATGCTTTTGAACTGATGGTTATAATAATTTGTAATTTGTAACTTATGACATACAATTCCATAATAGCATTACAAATCTGACTTTTCTATATACCTGTACCAAGCTGAATCTTCATCTAACTATAGTAAAACACCAGTGGGACCAGAACACCTCTCAGATATTATCAAATATGCCTTAAGGAATTCTGGCAAAAGATTAGCAAATATGAGACCAGCTTAGGTGATAAATTTGGCAAGTATCCAAACAAAAGGGGAGTTACTACATCTCACATTACTAGCTAATCAATTAGTGTGTCAGAGATACTGGATGGGCTTTGACAACGTTGTAGACAGTGTGCTTTCTCTATAAATTAAGACGATTCTCTTGGGTTTGTGTGGGAAAACAAATTGCAGACACTTGGAACTTTGTAATGACATCTGAGAGGCGATAATAGGCAAAGGATGGTAAGGAGTATTGCAATAAAAATGTGTAATCCTATAGTTGTATACATTAACTTATTTATTTTTGTAGTTTGCTTAGATCTGATGGGATGGTAAAGTGTGCATGCATTTGAGTTCTTGCATAAATCATGTATATGTACACAACATTATTAAATTACAAACTACTGTGACAAATCCAAACAAATGTATATGAGCCATTCGAACAATGGAAAACGAAACAGGGGCACACGCCATATGGGAACAGCCTTTGGATACAAGGCCTAAGAGAGTAAGCTATAGGAAATTGGCTGTGTGTTTGTGGAAACAGGGAAAGAAAGATGTGTTTTGCAAAATACAGACAAACTAAAAAAAAATCCATTGCGTATGGAAATACAGAAGGTAGCTATCCCTGCTCCTGAAGTTCATTATGCATTTTTGTAAATAAAAATAATACCGTCATCTTCAGACAAAACATTTAGAATAATTGGGCATTATAGCAATGATAGCCGATGTTGTAATCCCTGCACCATAGCTAATTGATGATGATTGAGAAGTTATGATACATACCAATGAAAATATCCCAACATCCTAGACTAAGTGTGTTCTGTCTATATTAACAAGACTCCCCTGGGTGTATCTAAAAAATGATATCCATACGTAGCAGTCAATTTATTGGAGGCACATTTGAGAGTCCAGAAATGATATGACATCTTGGGAGTATTGTGTTCATATAAACTGAAATGCATATTGTATACAATGTACACTTAGATGGGTATTGATAGCAAGATTTATAATAAACTTTACATGTTCTTGATTTAAAGGCATAGAGAACAAAGTATTTTTCAGCAATAGATCATGATCGATAAGCTCATGAAATAAATAAATACTGGTTGAAATAGGCATTGTCTCTTTCTTTCTAAAATTCCCAATTTGGAAAGGTCTTAATTATCTGTTTATTTCACAGGACACTTCAAACATTTTGGAAAGACACCTTTAAAATGCGGGTTATATGTTTGTATACAAAAGTACTCACAGCACTGCTAAAGCTAGTTGATGGTGAAACACATAAGAATCAATCAACAAATACAGAAAAGTTAAGCTTAATCAATTTCCCCGTCTCACATAAGACTCCATTAACTCACACAAAACTGACGACGCTTAATCAGAACTTGTGACTTGGATTATAATCATGATATGGCACATAGGCATGCAAAGTTTAATCAATTAGTTTCTCTACAGATTCAGTTACAATAAATGCACAAGAACATTATTAGATAAGGAGTTGATTGCAACAGACAGAACCCTTTTAAAGCTGCCAGAATTTGATTTTTCTGAGATCCGTCAGTTTTACCACTCACTTTCCGACAGCAAATTGGTTTTCAGTAGAGGGCGATTATTCATATGTATGGCATTGAGTATGATTAAGTACCGAATTAACAAGATGCTTTAATTGATCATAATACTTGTAAAGGAATTAAATTCTAGACATGCTCTTTGTGCCTTTCGTAAACATCCTAATTGAAACCAGATTAACTTTTGTTTTATCTTCCTTTTACCCTAAAAAGCTTCTAATTTAATCACAATTAAGCTTAACCTTCTTCAAATAATAAAGAATCTGTTTTGTTCTTATTATATTAACTATAAATTAGATGACTATACGATAACAAGAAATTGCATAATTACGCTCATAATTAATATGATCTGTAGCTGATCATGATTTCACAATACCTTATCTGTGTTTTTTTATATTTTTATTATATATATATATATAGTTCTACTTGTAGTGAAATTAACTTATTAAATCAAGTCTACTCTCTATATTGCATGTATTCATATATTCTTAATCATATGGCACTTCACTTCCTGTGGTTAATGACAAGTTTAAAACACTCTAAAAGTGTATTTTAGGATAATTAAATATTTGACAACTATATAAAGTGCTTTGATCTGGGAAAGAGGGTAATAGTTTGATTAACTGCAATAAATCATTTTGTTTTAAAATTAATCAATTCAAAAGAAGACAACCCATAATTATTTCATAACTCTTATTATGCCGCCTTTTTCTATGCAAACACAGTGATTATCATATGTTGACATAGCAAATCATCTTTTCCAAAAGAATTAAAACCATTATTATAGGTGCCAGAAATCTTGGTCTATAAAATATATAGTCAAAATCATCTTAAATGTCAATTGGAAGGCAAAATAATGGATTTCAAGGAAATACCAGATACAATGAACATCATTACAATTCTCTTGTCTTAATATTTCTTGATCTCTTTCTAATCATCCACCCATTCATGACCACATCATGCAACATCGTTAAGAGAAATGGCGAAATTGATCTATATGCTTAACATCATAACAAACAGGATCATTATGCGCTCAATGCACATATCCAACAAAATGATCTATCTTAAAAAAAAACCATCACAGACAGTTTTTGCTCTATCATCTTTATTCATATCTACTCTGTACTCATCATTACACTTGTCTCAATATTCCTTGATCTGTACCTAATCATCCATACTCTCAAGCCATTATTTGGAGCAAAGACAAATGCCAGCCAATCTACATTCTATGTACTAGATAAAGGGTGAAACAGAGACCATTATCAGATATAATGTGTCTTGGTATGGGATGGCGAGTCATTAGACTTTCATAAGGCAAGACGCCCAGCGTCGAACCTTACAAGAGTCTCACTTCGCTGCCCAGACCTTTATCAATATGATTTGTTAGATAATGGTCTTCAAGCTACATTCTTAAAAATAACAGTCAGGGCAACATAAACAAAAGAACTTTGAACAAAAGAAACACAATGGATAATTAATGAATAGAAAATGGCTAGAGGTATATACTATGACACAATCTGGTTTTTATTTCCCCTTTCTAAAATAAATTAGACTTGACATTGATGGGTACAATTTTAAGATTAAAATTGATTATCTGTTTATCAAATCTAAAGATCTAAAAGTTATCAACCTGAAATTATTTTTATTACCTCTTACCATTCATAGGAAACATGAATATCCTTATCTTTACAAAACAAGATGGAAAAATCTTACCTTTAAATGAAAATCCAAATCAACAGTAATCGAGAACATGGAATAGAAAGAAGACAAAAACAATGCTATTTAGCTGATCAGAACAAAGACTTAAGATCTTTCATTAATGCAAAATTATAAGAAAAGAGAGGCTAAAATTCTATGCACATTTTTGCAAATTATCCCTACTAGCCCTTCAGTACTAAAATCAATGAATCATGATACAAATAATACTGTGGAAATATCATTTCATATGAGAAAAACATTTCGTTATCTAGTGGCATAACTGAAACTGACCATTTTGGAAGAGTAGTTGATTAACTTTGGTCACAATTTTCAACTTTCTCTTTCTAAATTTTATCTTTCCTTCCGCATTCCTGTTGAATTTCTCCAAAAACTATTGCTGTTTTTTCATTTCCCCACTTTCCTTCAGAATTTAGTCTGCCCAGAGAGCAAACTTTTTATTCTTCAATCCATGACTATGCCACTATTCATATTGAAGTGTCTGTAAGACTAAAAAAAAAGAACTCTGTTTTAGGTTCCTTAGCCCCAAAACCCTAAGCGCTAAGTGGGTTTTTTTTTTAGTCAAAAAGGTTATGCGCTACGCGGAAATCTTCTTTTTTTTAAATTACATTTTTTTGTCCTTTTTTTATCTCTCAATGTAAGAAAAAAATAAAAAAGCAAAAAATCTCCTGAAAACCTAAAAAAACAAAACAAATGCGGTAAAATTCTAATTTTTAACCCTATGCGTACGGGAAGCTGAGACAGAGTTCTTTTTTTTTGCCTAATGAGCTTCATATGATTCTATCTATTTTATTAATACAAAGTTATACAAAAACATAAACATGCATCGCTCAAAATAAAATAACCAAACCTATGTCTGCAGTAATAAAGGCATTATGGGTGCCCAAATATTTTCATGAATTCAAGCACATAAGGAATCAACATGGCTGAAATGTTACAGGAACATAGTATGACATTTGCTGAAACCAGTCTGATCTCTTTATCAAGCTGCTGGATTTGATGGATGTGACATTTGCTTTAAGTTAGAGTTTGTATTTGACCTGCCATTTGCATCCACAGGAAAGGTGTTTTATAAATGCTTGTTTATTATTATCAGTTGCACATAAGATCTATGTCATGTCATTAAACTGATTAAATTCATCCCTGATGAATTGGTATCATTACCAAAATACCGCCTGATAAAGAATATCAACACCTACAATTCCTCAGAACATTGTAAGCTTTTGATATATTCATACATAATATAAAATCAAGAGACTTGTGGGAGAACTTGGCAGGATCTATTTCATTCATAGTCTAGACATTCATAGCCTAGATGCAGAATGTCCATAAAGCTACAATATCAATAGAAACATACAATGCCAGACTATTCAGTATGTTACATGGCAAACAGCACAAAACCATTTCATAAAAGCCTTGGGTATCTTATTACATTGTGCCTATTAAAACTAAAAGCATATATGAAACATGTGTAAGAAAATACATCCTATGTTTGGTAGACCTTTAGGAGAATAGTTAAAACAAAGGCTGATTTTTGCTATAAATGTTATATATTGGCAGTAAAGTTCTCCTGACTCATGACTATTATATTTGATATAAATACGGTACAATTTCACTTTGCATGTCTAGAAAAAAGTGCTTTATAAATGCTTGTATATTATCATCAGTTGCACATAAGATCTATGTCATGTCATGAAACTGATTAAATTCATCCCTGATGAATTGGTATCATTACCAAAATACTGCTTGATATAGAATATCAACACCTATAAACCCTCAGAACATTGCAAGCTTTTGAAATATTCATCAATAATATACAATCAAGAGACTTGTGGGAGAACATGGAGGGATCTATTTCATTCATAGTCTAGACATTCATAGCCTGTAAGCACTGTGTCCATAAAGCTACAATATCAGGAACATACAAAGCCAGACTATTCAGTATGTTACATGGCAAACAGCACAAAACCATTTTATAAAAGCCCTAGGTATCTTATTACATTGTGCCTATTAAAACTAAAAGCATATATGAAACATGTGTAAGAAAATACATCCTATATTTTGGTAGACCTTTAGGAGAATAGTTAAAGCAAAGACTTTTTAACCCTATGCGCGCGGTAAGCTGAGACAGAGTTCTTTTTCTTTTCTTTTTTTTCGGGGGGGGGGGGGCCTAATGAGCTTCATATGATTCTATCTATTTTATTAATACAAAGTTATACAAAAACATAAACACGTATCACTCAAAATAAAATAACCAAACCTATGTCTGCAGTAAACAAGGCATTATGGGTACCCTAATGTTTTCATGAATTCAAGCACATAAGGAATCAACATGGCTGAAATGTTACAGGAACATAGTATGACATTTTAGTCTGATCTCTTTATCAAGCTGCTGGATTTGATGGATGCGACATTTGCTTAAAGCTAAGAGTTTCTTTTTTGAATTTCAAATTGCATCTCTAGAAACAACGCTTTATAAATGCTTGTTTATTATTATCAGTTGCACATAAGATCTATGTCATGTCATTAAACTGATAAAATTCATCCCTAAAGAATTGGTATTTTTACCAAAATACTGCCTGATATAGAATATCAACACCTATAAACCCTCAGAATATTGCAAGCTTTTGAAATATTCATTAATAATATACAATCAAGAGACTTGTGGAAGAACATGGAAGGATCTATTTCATTCATAGTCTAGACGATCATAGCCTGGATGCAGAATGTCCATAAAGCTACAATATCAATAGAAACATATAAAACTAGACTATTCAGTATGTTACATGGCAAACAGCACACAACCATTTCAACAAAGCCTTGGGTATCTTATTACACTGTGTCTATTAAAACTAAAACCATATATGCAATGTGTAAGAAAATACATCCTTTAATATATGTTTTGGTAGAACTTTAGGAGAATAGTTAAAGTAAAGGCTGTTTTTACTATAAATGTTATATTGGCAGTAAATTTCTCCAGCATCATGACTATTATATTTGATATAAATATGGTATGGAAAGGAATATAATTACCAGTGTACCACAGGAAGACATATTTATGTAAAGTTCTTTTCCTGATATTAATGTATAAAAGTTTTTGTTGATTCATTCATTTTCCATTCATGATCAATTCATAATGTTGTTGAAAGATAAATGTTTTCCTAAATGAGCACCTTCAAACTTTCACAACAAGTTTGCATAATTTTGTTCAATTATTGTGAAGGATTAATCTCAGTGAATACTGAATGATCATCTTAAAACCATTTTTTCCTTTTACTCTTTTTAAGGATGGCTGATTTCATATTTCGCATCAGGATTAAAACATAAATTACTACATGAACACATATTCATTCACAAAACGTGCTACATTGGGTTTGTTTTTGAATCGTCCTTTGCATCTCTAGAAAAAAAGGTTTATAAATGCTTGTTTATTATTATCAGTTGCACATAAGATCTATGTCATGTCATTAAACTGATTAAATTCATCCCTAAAGAATTAATATCATTACCAAAATACTGCCTGATATAGAATATCAACACCTATAAACCCTCAGAACATTGCAAGCTTTTGAAATATTCATCAATAATATAAAATCAAGAGACTTGTGGGAGAACTTAGAAGGATCGTTTTCATTCATAGTCTAGACATTTAAAGCCTAGACGCAGAATGTCCATAAAGCTACAATATCAAGAACATACAAAGCCAGACTATTCAGTATGTTACATGGCAAACAGCACAAAACCATTTCATAAAACCTTGGGTTTCTTATTACATTGTACGTATTAAAACTAAAAGCATATATGAAACATGTGTAAGAAAAACATCGTACATTTTGGTAGACCTTTAGGAGAATAGTTAAAGCAAAGACTTTTTAACCCTATGCGCCCAGTAAGCTGAGACACAGTTCTTTTTTTTTTGGCCTAATGAGCTTCATATGATTCTATCTATTTTATTAATATAAAGTTATATAAAAACATAAACACACATCACTCAAAATAAAATAACCAAACCTATGTCTGCAGTAATCAAGGCATTATGGGTGCCCCAATGTTTTCATGAATTCAAGCACATAACAAATCATCATGGGCTGAAATGTTACAGGAACATAGTATGACATTTGCTGAAACCAGTCTGATCTCTTTATCAAGCTGCTGGATTTGATGGATGTGACATTTGCTTAAAGCTAGGAGAGTTTGTTTTTGAATTCAATTTGCATCTCTAGAAAAGGTGCTTTATAAATGCCTGTTTATTATTATCAGTTGCACATAAGATCTATGTCATGTCATTAAACTGATTAAATTCATCCCTAAAGAATTTGTATTTTAACCAAAATACTGCCTGATATAGAATATCAACACCTATAAACCCTCAGAACAAAGCAAGCTTTTGAAGTATTCATCAATAATATAAAATCAAGAGACTTGTGGGAGAACTTGGGAGGATCTATTTCATTCATGGTCTAGACATTCATAGCCTGGATGCAGAATGTCCATAAAGCTACAATATCAATAGAAACATACAAAGCTAGATGTGTTCAGAATGTTATATGGCAAACAACACAATACCATTTCATAAAAGCCTTTGGTATCTTATTACATTGTGTCTATTAAAACTAAAAGCATATACGAAACATGTGTAAGAAAATACATTCTATGTTTGGTAGACCTTAAGGAGAATAATTAAAGCAAAGACTAATTTTATACTATAAATGTTATATATTGGCAGTAAACTTCTCCTGACTCGTGACCATTATATTTGATATAAATATGGTATGGAAAGGCAGATTGGGAAATATATTTACCAGTGTACCACAAGAAGACATATTTATGTAAAGTTCTTTTTCTGATATTAATGTATAAAGTTTTTGTAGATTCATTCATCTTCCATTCATTATCAATTCATAATGTTGTTGAAAGATAAATAAAAATGTTTTCCTAAATCAGCACCTTCAAACTTTCACAACAGGTTTGTATAATTTTGTTCAATTATTGTGAAGGATTAATCTCAGTACGTAATCTCAGTGAATGATTATATTGAAACCATTTTTTTCGATTTAATAATAATAATAATGATGTACATTTATGCAGCGCACAAATCCGCCCAAGAGCGCTCATGGCGCCTGAGCTCAACAACATACAAAAGCAACATGAGATAAAAATGCATCAAGAAAACAAATTATATACAAAAAATAAACATTACACATGATTTTGACCATACGCGGAGTTCACAAGGTGGGTTTTGAGCATGGATTTGAATGAAACAAGTAAAGAACATGAACGGATCTGAAGAGGCAATGAGTTCCACAAACGGGGGACAGATACAGAAAAAGCCCTGTTTCCCCATGAACGCGATGTTTTTTGCTCAGTCAAAAGATGTTTATCGGCTGAACGTAAACCAGAACGTGCGGGAGTGTATGGCACAAGAAGTTCGGTGATATATGACGGAGCTTGTCCATTAAACGCACGGTATGTGAGGAGAAGTATCTTGAACTCGACTCGACAGTGAACCGGCAGCCAGTGTAAATCAAACAAAATGGGAGTTATGTGAGCAGAAGGCTTGGTGTGTGTGATCAGACGAGCGGCCATATTTTGTTTCAGTTGCAAGCGATGAATCTGTTCCTTTGGGAGATTATAAAGAAGTGCATTACCCATGTCCAAACGAGAGGTGATAAAGGCATGAACCAGTTGTTCAGTGGCCTGTGGAGTGAGATATTTGCGAATTAGTCCCAAATTCCTTATTTGAAAAGATGCAGATTTGACAATAGAAGAAACATGTGAAGTAAGAGTCATTGAGTCATCCATGATGATGACACACAGCTCATGTGGTCTAGTGGAAAAGTGCAGGACTCCGAATCGGTAGGTCGTGAGTTCGAGCCCCGCTACGGCCAACGTGTTATGTTCTTGGGCAAGGCATTTAATCCTCATTGCTTCGTCTACCCGAGCGTTATTGGGAAGCTGTTATGGGAAACATTACAATCTAAGTGCAGATAGGGTGCGCGCTTGGCCAGCGACTCCTAGGTGAATGCGAAATGATTTTGACGGTTTCCTGATGGCAGCGTAATAATAGGCAACAGCGCTTTGAAACAGTTGTATAAGGCGCTCAATAAATGTTGTGTTTTATTATTATTATTATTATAATCGTTCCCAAAAACATGCTGCATTGGGTTTGTTTTGGAATCGTCCTTTGCATTCCTACAAAAAGTGCTTTATAAATGTTTGTATAATTATTATTATCAGCTGCACATAAGATCTATGTCATATCATTAAACTGATTGAATTCATCCCTAAAGAATTGGTATTTTTACCAAAATACTGCTTGATATAGAATATCAACACCTACAAACCCTCAGAACATTGCAAGCTTTTGAAATATTCATCAATCACATAAAATTCAGAGACTTGTGGGAGAACATGGAAGGATCTATTTCATTCAAAGTCTAGACATTCATAGCCTGGATGCAGAATGTCCATAAAGCTACAATATCAATAGGAACATACAAAGCCAGACTATTCAGTATGTTATATGGCAAACAGAACAAACCATTCCATAAAAGCCTTGGGTATCTTATTACATTGTGCCTATTAAAACTAAAAGCATATATGAAACATGTGTAAGAAAATACATCCTATGTTTTGGTAGAAGAGTTAAAGCAAAGACCGAGTTTATACTATAAATGCTATATATTGGCAGTACATTTCTCCTGACTCATCTGATATAAATAAAGGGAACACATTTACCAGTGTATCACAGGAAGACATATTTATGTAAAGTCTTTATTCTGACATTAATGTATATTTTTTTTGTTCATTAATTTATTCCCCATTCATCAGTTTTAGTTATTAAAAGATAAATGAAAATATTTTCTTAAATGAGCACCTTCAAACTTTTCAAACAAGTTGGCATAATTTTGTTCAATTATTGTGAAGGATTAATCACAGTGAATGATCATCTTGAAACCATTTTTTCCTTTTACTCTTTTTTAGAATGGCTGATTTCATATTTCTCACATATTTTCATCAGCTGCACATAAGATCTATGTCATGTCATCAAACTGATTAAATTCATCCCTAAAGAATTATTATGTTTACCAAAATACTGCCTGATATAGAATATTAACACCTGTAAACCCTCAGAACATTGCAAGCTTTTAAAATATTCATCAATAATATAAAATCAAGAGACTTGTGAGAGAATTTGGAAGGATCTATTTCATTCATAGTCTAGACAATCATAGCCTGGATGCAGAATGTCCATAAAGCTACAATATCAACAACAAAACAAGACTTTTCAGTATGTTACATGGCAAACAGCACATAACCATTTCATAAAAGCCTTGGGTATCTTATTACATTGTGCCTATTAAAACTAAAAGCATATATGAAACATGTTTAAGAAAATACATCCTATGTTTGGTAGACCTTTAGAAGAATAGTTAAAGCAAAGACTATACTATAAATGTTATAATGGGCAATACATCTGACTCATCTGATATAAATAAAGGTAGATAAGGGAACACATTTACCAGTGTATCACAGGAGGACATATATATGTTAAGTCTTTATTCTAATATTAATATATAGAGTTTTTGTTAATTATTTATTTCCCATTCATTATCAGGGTTTTTTCTGATTTCAGAATGAGTGATTCCATATTAAACACCAGGATCAAACATAACTTACTACATAAACACGTATTCATTCACAAAAACATGCTGTATTGGGTTCAGAAGTAAATAAATGTGTAATTAATGTGTTATTTCTTAAGTTAATTATTTTAATTACCTTCAGTAAAATCATTTTTGTAGATAGAAAGTATATTGTTCCAACAAATTCCAAACAAGCTTAAAAACTAAAACAAAGTATCATACCATAAGAGAGAATACACTTTAGGAAAACTTAAAAAATAAGAAAAGAATATAAAAGAAACATTCAAACACTAGGCCCCTATGAATGATATCAATTACCCTATAAGTATTACTATATATCATGAGAGAAATTAAATGACTCCTACACACATACCATGTCAGCTTTAATACAGATGACAGATAGCCATACTTAATCGGCTAATTGGTAATTTAATAGTGTGTGTTAGAATTTTTCTACGAATGCGAGACTGTTTACTATACTGTCAGTTCTACTCAATATTACATAAGACCTGGCACGTACACATTGAGAAGCAAAAAACCAACTGTTACAAAAGAAAATGATTTTGTAAATCTACGAGGGTCATTCAAAAAGTTCTACCTGTTGTATCATAACGTTTGTTCTGTTAAAGGTAGATACTTGACAATTGACACAAATATAGCTAAGAATGTCACCTACACATGTTGAAACAATCATATCAATATCTTTTCTAGATTTTTGTAGGTTACCTGAAAACAACAGTAAGGTTAGGGTACACCGGAAACGGTAAAATATCTAATTACATTTCACCTGAAATTATATGTGCAGCTTATGAATGAAAAACCATCTGTAAACCAAAAAGTTATGTAAGTTATAGAATAATTTTGATATGAAAATGTACCTAACAGTCCAACAAGTCATTTGTCACTGATAAAGTAAACTTGTTACAGACATAAATTACCCAGAATCCCAAAATTTGAAAGGATGTCTTGTACCCTTTCAGGATTATGAATATCAGCATAGTGTGTTTCTCTGTAGCCTGACTTTTCTTATGCGTTTTTATGTAAAAAGCAACAGTTGAAGCTACTACACCACATTTTTCAGTCAAAAACATGAATATGGTTGCTTTTCGTATCTACCATGAAAATATTTTAGAAATAAAACTTTACAATGCTACCATTTTGTATCTTGTTTTATTATGGTCAATTTCTTCGTAAACTGTGTCTTTGGTGAATTTAATATTATTGCTGGAGGAGCTATTTGTTCCTATTATTGTTATCCTTGTAAATTACCATTTTTTTGGAGTCTTGGTAAGCTTTTTTAATCATCCTGCATAATTGTATGTTCATTCCTATGTTTTACAAATTTTTACTGTATAGCAATACTACATGGCTAGATTATGGCCTTTTTAATTCACTGTATTTGAGCCACTTTTAAAAATGTTGCACATATTTTGACCGTTTCCGGTGTAACGAAACCCTCTGTGGTTTTCAGGAAACTTACAGAAATCTAGATAAGATATTTATATGATTGTTGCACTATGTGTAGGGGACATTCTTAACTATATTTTTGCCAAATTTCAAGTAGCTACCTTTATTAGAACAAAAGTTATGATACAACAGGTAGAACTTTTTGAATGACCCTCGTACATACCATAAATTTTGTTTATTATTCATTTGGCAAATTTTAGATTAAACCTCAAGACAACAAAAAATCTTCATAATACTCAAATTGCAGTAAGACAAGATAAAATAAGAAATGTTGACTTAAGAAAAGATAAATTATGAGTAATCCCATTAGATCACTACAAATGTCACATAAGAATTGATTCCTTCTGCAAAATCAAAACATCAAATCACATCAGTTCAAGGACAGGTATTCAAATCTAAAGCTAAATGCCAAAATAACATGCAAAGGTTTTGAGAGAAAACATTATTTATGAGATTTGAGTAAGAATCACACATGTGCATTGTGTATGATATTGAATAAAAGATGCCTTGTCAAAATAAACATGTGCCTCTCTAGGATGTGTCTTACATTTGCAATTATTGCATTTGTACTGAAGGGATGGGGGGGGAGTCACATTGGTTCATTTCAAGGCAAAAAAAAAGGTTTATATGCATAGACTGGCTGCATGGCAAAATTTCTTATAAAATAATTAATCCAATTATTTTGTCATCAAAAAAAGCCACAGTGATCAGTGGTGGCACAAGCATCTCATTTCTAGGGAGGGGTAAATTCTGTTTTGTCCAAATGCCAATTTTATTTTTTTTTAGGGACAAATTTGATTATTTTGGCTAAAAAACACCTATTTTTGACTAAAATAATGATATTTAATAGTGGAATATGTCAAAATGATCAATAAAAAGGGGTAATTGAGAGAAATTTGCACCTAAAAGCTTCTGATTTTTTTCTGAAGGGCAAACTGGGGGGAGGGCAAATGTCCCCCCTGCCCCCCCCCCCCCCCCCCCTGTGGTGCCGCCACTGACAGTGATGATGTTTAAAGGAAATGTCATTGATCAGCGATGTAAATTGATGAGTGTTAAAATTGCAGAAAATTTACAAAATGTGTTATAATTAGCATAAACACTGTATGCCTATAGTTTTTACATAAAGTGAAAGAAAACTGCAGATTTCTGCAAAAATGCAGACAACTTGCATCCCTGATTGATAAATGAACTTTCACGATTTTGTACCTTAATTGACCCTCCTTTTGTACCTTAACCTTTTAGAGTCAGCAATGACATGTATGCACCCACAATCAGACAGTTCTTAAACCAAAATCCGTGTCAGACATTAATATGAACTTCAATAATCTGGTATATTCAACCATTCACAGTAGCATACATGAAATTTTACCATAACAGAAAATTAAGTAAACAAGCAATATGTCACAAGAGAATAGTGCTCCAAATGTTAAATCCAGACCCATTTTGCATCAGAATAAAGACAAACAGTCAACCAAAGCCTGGTATACTAGGATAACAAAATCACATCATAGTTGCTTACTGAGAAAACATCAGTTATGAGATTTCAGTAAGACTTACAAATACATTTATATGTCAT